>CAXITT010000589.1:163853-287734 GCA_964033795.1 Lymnaea stagnalis | reverse complement strand
GAGGATGGTGACTAAAGAGTGTGGTGGTAATCAAAGGAAGGGCCAGTGATGGGAGGATGGTGACTAAAGAGTGTGGTGGTAATCAAAGGAAGGGCCAATGATGGGAGGATGGTGACTAAAGAGTGTGGTGGTAATCAAAGGAAGGGCCAACGATGGGAGGATGGTGACTCAAGAGTATGATGGTAATCAAAGGAAGGACCAGTGATGGAAGGATGGTGACTAAAGAGTGTGGTTGTAATCAAAGGAAGTGCCAATGATGTGAGGATGGTGACTTAAGAGTGTGAGGGTAATCAAAGGAAGGGCCAATGATGGGAGGATTGTGACTAAAGAGTGTGATGGTAATCAAAGGAAGGGCCATTGATGGGAGGAGGGTGACTAAAGAGTGTGGTGGTAATCAAAGGAAGGGCCAATGATGGGAGGATGGTGGCTAAAGAGTGTGATGGTAATCAAAGGAAGGGCCAATGATGGGAGGATGGTGACTAAAGAGTGTGATGGTAATGAAAGGAAGGGCCAGTGATGGGAGGATGGTGACTAAAGAGTGTGATGGTAATCAAAGGAAGGGCCAATGATGGGAGGATGGTGACTAAAGAGTGTGGTGGTAATCAAAGGAAGGGCCAGTGATGTGAGGATGGTGACTAAAGATTGTGATGGTAATCAAAGGAAGGGCCAATGATGGGAGGATGGTGGCTAAAGAGTGTGATGGTAATCAAAGGAAGGGCCAATGATGGGAGGATGGTGACTAAAGAGTGTGATTGTAATCAAAGGAAGGGCCAATGATGGGAGGATGGTGACTAAAGAGTGTGATGGTAATCAAAGGAAGGGCCAATGATACTAGGATGGTGACTAAAGAGTGTGATGGTAATCAATGGACGGGCCAATGATGGGAGGATGGTGACTAAAGAGTGTGATGGTAATCAAAGGAAGGGCAAATGATGGGAGGATGGTGACTAAAGAGTGTGATGGTAATCAAAGGAAGGGCCAATGATTGGAGGATGGTGACTAAAGAGTGTGATGGTCATCAAAGGAAGGGCCAATGATGGGAGGATGGTGACTAAAGAGTGTGATGGCAATCAAAGGAAGGGCCAATGATTGGAGGATGGTGACTAAAGAGTGTGATGGTCATCAAAGGAAGGGCCAAGGATGGGAGGATGGTGACTAAAGAGTGTGATGGTAATCAAAGGAAGAACCAGTGATAGGAGGTTAGTGACTAAAGATTGTGATGGTAATCAAAGGAAGGGCCAGTGATGGGAGGATGGTGACTAAAGAGTGTGTTGGTAATCAAAGGAAGGGCTAGTGATGGGAGGATGGTGACTCAAGAGTGTGATGGTAATCAAAGGAAGGGCCAATGATGGGAGGATGGTGACTAAAGAGTGTGATGGTAATCAAAAAAAGGGCCAGTGATGGGAGGATGGTGAGTAAATAGTGTGATGGTAATCAAAGGAAGGGCCAATGATGGGAGGACGGTGACTAAAGAGTGTGATGGTAATCAAAGGAAGGGCCAATGATGGGAGGATGTTAAAGAGTGTGTTGGTAATCAAAGGAAGGGCTAGTGATGGGAGGATGGTGACTAAAGAGTGTGATGGTAATCAAAGGAAGGGCCAATGATGGGAGGATGGTGACTAAAGAGTGTGATGGTAATCAAAAAAAGGGCCAGTGATGGGAGGATGGTGAGTAAAGAGTGTGATGGTAATCAAAGGAAGGGCCAATGATGGGAGGACGGTGACTAAAGAGTGTGATGGTAATCAAAGGAAGGGCCAATGATGGGAGGATTGTGACTAAAGGGTGTGATGGTAATCAAAGGAAGGGCCAATGATAGGAGGATGGTGACTAAAGAGTGTGATGGTAATCAAAGGAAGGGCCAATGATGGGAGGATGGTGACTAAAGAGTGTGATGGTAATCAAAGGAAAGGCCAATGATGGGAGGATGGTGACTAAAGAGTGTGATGGTAATCAAAGGAAGGGCCAATGATGGGAGGATGGTGACTAAAGAGTGTGATGGTAATCAAAGGAAGGGCCAATGATGGGAGGATGGTGACTAAAGAGTGTGATGGTAATCAAAGGAAGGGCCAATGATGGGAGGATGGTGACTAAAGAGTGTGATGGTAATCAAAGGAAGGGCCAATGATGGGAGGATGGTGACTAAAGAGTGTGATTGTAATCAAAGGAAGGGCCAATGATGGGAGGATGGTGACTAAAGAGTGTGATGGTAATCAAAGGAAGGGCCAATGATAGGAGGATTGTGACTAAAGATTGTGATGGTAATCAATGGACGGGCCAATGATGGGAGGATGGTGACTAAAGAGTGTGATGGTAATCAAAGGAAGGGCCAATGATGGGAAGATGGTGACTAAAGAGTGTGATGGTAATCAAAGGAAGGGCCAATGATTGGAGGATGGTGACTAAAGAGTGTGATGGTCATCAAAGGAAGGGCCAATGATGGGAGGATGGTGACTAAAGAGTGTTATGGCAATCAAAGGAAGGGCCAATGATTGGAGGATGGTGACTAAAGAGTGTGATGGTCATCAAAGGAAGGGCCAATGATGGGAGGATTGTGACTAAAGAGTGTGATGGTAATCAAAGGAAGAACCAGTGATAGGAGGTTAGTGACTAAAGATTGTGATGGTAATCAAAGGAAGGGCCAGTGATGGGAGGATGGTTACTAAAGAGTGTGTTGGTAATCAAAGGAAGGGCTAGTGATGGGAGGATGGTGACTCAAGAGTGTGATGGTAATCAAAGGAAGGGCCAATGATGGGAGGATGGTGACTAAAGAGTGTGATGGTAATCAAAGGAAGGGCCAATGATGGGAGGATGGTGACTAAAGAGTGTGATGGTAATCAAAGGAAGGGCCAATGATGGGAGGATGGTGACTAAAGAGTGTGATGGTAATCAAAGGAAGGGCCAGTGATGGGAGGATGGTGACTAAAGAGAGTGGTGGTAATAAATTTAAGGGGCGCCCTTTTAACCTGTCACCTAGGAGGGTCAAACAAGATGAAAAACATAGAAACGGTTCTTCTTTAACTTTAACGTTATGTCATCAAACTTGCAGCTGTCTGTCACGGAAAGATTGTTACGTCATTATACTTGCACCTGTCTGTCACTTGAAAATCGTTACGTCATTATACTTGCAGCTGTCTGTCACGTGAAGATCGTTATGTCATCATTCTTGCACCTGTCTGTCACGTGAAGATCGTTACGTCATTATACTTGCAGCTGTTTGTCACGTGTAGATCGTTACGTCATTATATTTGCACCTGTCTGTCACGTGAAGATCGTTATGTCATCATTCTTGCAACTGTCTAACACGTGAAGATCGTTACGTCATTATACTTCCATCTATCTGTAATGTGAAGAATATTACGTCATTATATGTGCACCTATCAGTCATGTGGAGAACATTACGTCATTATACTTGCACCTATCTGTCACGTGAAGATCGTTACGTCATTATACTTGCATCTATCTGTCATGTGAAGATCGTTACGTCATTATACTTGCACCTATCTGTCATGTGAAGAACATTACGTCAAATATACTTTTACCTATCTGTCATGTAAAAAATTAAAACTTAATTGTGCTTTTGCATTCAAAATACATACAGTGATACATTATCTACCACATATAGTACAATATCTGTCAACAAAAGCACAATATCTCGGTTAAATTGTATTACATCAACCTACAACATTGTCTTTGTAACATTGTACGTCCTCCATCCAGCAATTTTCAAGACCGACCTTAAGTCACTGATTAAAATAATTTAATTAATACACTAAATCTATTTTAACAGAGAAGATTCAGAAGAAGTTAGAACATAAATAATAACAAAACCTACCTCTCTCCAGTCTGTCCAATTTCTTGTAAATATTACTGCATCCACAAGTTTGTTTGGCAGTCAACGTCTGTAAGCTTCCCAAAAATCCCACAATGAAGAGTATCAAAAGTTTAATCCAGAAATACATGCTCTTTCCCCGACTGTCACAGCTTCCTGCAAGGGCCGAAGTCGCATCATTTGAGCCCCCTTATGCTACTACAATCCACATCTAGTTAGAGAAATTCAATTTATATGATTTAAGAAAAGACGTTTCACAATGAAATCATTAGCCACCGTAATAAAGTTAAGTTCACAATGACATTACTAGCCACCTTTATAAAGTTAACATTGGCATCCATAGCCACTGTTATAAAAATAAGTTCACCATGACATCATTAGCCACCGTTATATAGTTGAGTTCACAATGATATCATTAGCCACCGTTATAAAATTAAGTTCACAATGAAATCATTAGCCACCGCTATAAAGTTAAGTTCACAAGACATCATTAGCCACCGTTATAAAGTTAAGTTCACAAGACATCATTAGCCACCGTTATAAAGTTAAGTTCACAATGAAATCATTAGCCACTGTTATAAAATTAAGTTCACAATGAAATCATTAGCCACCGCTATAAAGTTAAGTTATAAAGACATCATTAGCCACCGTTATAAAGTTAAGTTCACAATGACATCATTAGCCACTGTTATAAAATTAAGTTCAAAATGAAATCATTAGCCACCGCTATAAAGTTAAGTTCACAAGACATCATTAGCCACCGTTATAAAGTTAAGTTCACAATGATATCATTAGCCACCGTTATAAAGTTGAGTTCACAATGACATCATTAGCCACCGTTATAAAGTTAAGTTTACAAGACATCATTAGCCACCGTTATAAAGTTAAGTTTACAAGACATCATTAGCCACTGTTATAAAATTAAGTTCAAAATGAAATCATTAGCCACCGCTATAAAGTTAAGTTCACAAGACATCATTAGCCACCGTTATAAAGTTAAGTTCACAATGATATCATTAGCCACCGTTATAAAGTTGAGTTCACAATGACATCATTAGCCACCGTTATAAAGTTAAGTTTACAAGACATCATTAGCCACCGCTATAAAGCCCTCTGTGACGAACCAATTCAAATGAAACTGTGTGCGAGGAGAAGATTAAGAGGAATTATCACCCACGCTCGTCCCTGTTGTAAGTGTAGGTTAAAGTAGAGGCGAGCGGTGACCACTAACTATGCCACTGGGCCGACACCCAACCGTAGCATCGTCACTAACATTTTACTGTAAAACACTCTCTATATTAACACAAGGTAATTTAGGATAATATATTTATTTTTTTATTTAGGCGTTTTTATACAGCGCTTACCTTAAAGCTCTAAGCGCTTTACAATTATTAATAACATGTAAACTAAGTAAAATTAAAATGAAACACTAGGATAGTAACTACTAGACTATAGAAACAATTAAAATGGCTATAAAACGAGGAATAATATATCTATTCGTTCAAAAAACAATTTAACAAAATTTGACTAAATGCGTCTAAAGTTACATAAAAAACTTTTTTTATACCCTTAGGCTGAAGTGTTAACAAATAGTTAACTATTAATTATTAATTGATACACATTTTTATTTTCTATATTTAAATGTATTCGATGACTTCTAAACGTGTGTGTCCCATTTCAATACTGATTGGGTTAACATGGGCATTGTACAAATAATGACAGTGTACAAATAATGACAGTGTAAAAATACTGGCATTGTACAAGTAATGACAGTGTACAAATACTGACAGTGTACAAATAATGACAGTGTACAAATAATGGTAGTGTACAAATGATGGCAGTGTACAAATAGTGGCAGTGTACAAATAATGGCAGTGTACACATAATGACAGTGCACAAAAATGACATTGTACGAAAAATGACAGTGTACAAATAATGTATGTCTGCTATTGGAGATTGCATTTGTGCAAAGGAACATGGTAGACGTATGAGGGGCTCTCATTTTCGATCTACAGAAAATATAAGGTAATTAAAATTGTAATGTTTAAATTAATTACGCAAGTACAATTATTTCCTTTTTAAAATGACACATGCTTACAAAATCCCGGGTAAAGTAACTTAGTGACCTAGATAAATACATTTGTATGCAGGCATTACATCATCTAGTTACTTAACTTTTTACTGCAAGCATTACATGGCCTAGTTACATTAATTTTTACTGCAGAGATTACACGACCTACTTATTTACCTTTTTACTGCAGTCATTACATGACCTACTTACTTGACTTTTTACTGCAGGCATTATATGACCTAGTTAGTTAACATTTTACTGCAGGCATTACATGGCCTAGTTACCTAATTTTTTACTATATACTAATATATTAAACAAAAACTACCAACAAAGAAGAAAACAAACAACTGAAAATGGACAAAGAAAGAAAACAATAAAAAAAAATATTAAAATTTATTAAAAATTATTAAACAAAGAAAGACTGTGGAGAGGTGTAGATGAGCACTCTACGTAGGAATCTATATAGCACTCTATATAGCCAAGGGATTGGACTGAATTTAGATGAAACTTAATTAAGACCTATTTTATTAATTTATAAAAAACGTTGTACTGTACATAATTTCTTTGCACAAAGTATTTTAAAACATGTTCAGCGGTTCTCTACTTGTTAGTGCGTTTTAGCTCGTCTTTGATAGAAAGTCATATTTTTTTGAAATATATGTTTAATTTTCTAACTTTTGGTAGTAAAATTTTAATCTGTAAATTATCGACAAAAGTAGAATTATTTACTTTTTAAACATCAAATAAATGTCAAAATCCTAATTAGAATGACTCAACTCTTCACCTAGGCATAAAACTAAATAAAAAGTAGATCTGAGCTTACCCTCTCACCCGTTCAACCGTGAAGAGACGGGATCAACCACGATTCTTTGAGCGACAGTGTCAACCCACCTCCGTAAAACCAATGATACAGTCATTCACCAGGTGAACACTGCACGAGAAAGTCTTAACTTCAATTTTCCCGTATTAGAACAAAGAAATTACACTCTACAAGTTGGAATTGCGAGTAATGAGAAAGTCTTTAAAAATGAGAATTTAACGACTGCTTACCGTCCGTGATCAGAGTCTTATTGCCAAAAGGCCCAGCCCAACATCTTACCCTAACCCTAACCCTAACCCTAACCCGTGATCAGAGTCTTATTGCCAAAAGGCCCAGCCCAACATCTTACCCTAACCCTAACCCTAACCCGTGATCATAGTCTTATTGCCAAAAGGCCCAGCCCAACATCTTACCCTAACCATAACCCTAACCCGTGATCATAGTCTTATTGCCAAAAGGCCCAGGCCAACATCTTACCCTAACCCTAACCCTAACCAGTGATCAGAGTCTTATTGCCAAAAGGCCCAGCCCAACATCTTACCCTAACCCTAACCCTAACCCGTGATCAGAGTCTTATTGCCAAAAGGCCCAGCCCAACATCTCACCCTAACCCTAACCTAACCCGTGATCAGAGACTTATAGCCAAAAGGCCCAGCCCAACATCTTACCCTAACCCTAACCCTAACCCCTTACCCATCATGTCCCTAAATCCCACAGTTAGGACCAATTGTTAATGCAAAGAAGTTTTAGTTGTTTATTTTAAAATGTCATTTTCAGAATTCCTTATACATAGCTGACATAGGTATTGAACAGTCCAACAGCTCACATAGGTATTGAACAGTCCAACAGCTGACATAGGTATTGAACAGTCTAACGGCTGACATAGGTATTGAACAGTCCAACAGCTGACATAGGTATTGAACAGTCCAACAGCTGACATAGGTATTGAACAGTCCAACAGCTGACATAGGTATTGAACAGTCCAACAGCTGACATAGGTATTGAACAGTCCAACAGCTGACATAGGTATTGAACAGTCCAACAGCTCACATAGGTATTGAACAGTCCAACAGCTGACATAGGTATTGAACAGTCTAACGGCTGACATAGGTATTGAACAGTCCAACAGCTGACATAGGTATTGCGCAGTCCAACAGCTGACATAGGTATTGAAATGTCTAACAGCTGACATAGGTATTGAAATGTCTAACAGCTGAATGTAGAAAGGAGGAACTGCTTCTTTTGCATCTGTTGTTCTCCATAAGAACGTCGCACAGTCAAACCAGTGATATAGCACCATAGCCTCTCACAAGCTTCCAGTGACATAGCACCATAGCCTCTCACAAGCTTCCAGTGATATAGCACCATAGCCTCTCACAAGCTTCCAGTGATATAGCACCATAGCCTCTCACAAACTTCCAGTGATATAGCACCATAGCCTCTCACAAGCTTCCAGTGATATAGCACCATAGCCTCTCACAAGCTTCCAGTGATATAGCACCATAGCCTCTCACAAGCTTCCAGTGATATAGCAACAATAGCCTCTCACAAGCTTCAAGTGATATTACATAACAGTCTCTCACAACGATATAACCCAATAGTCTCTCCGAGGCTTCCCGGTGATATAAAATAAATGTCGGGTGATACAGTTGACAACAACAATATTAAATGTATTTTGCTTTCTTTTGTTGCTGCAACGAGTTAAGGTCTACTATAGACAGATATTTCACCCTGAGATCTACCATGGAGCGATATTTCACCCTGAGATCTACCATGGAGCGATATTTCACCCTGAGATCTACCATAGAGCACTATTTCATAATAAGATCTACCATGGAGCGATAATTCACCATGAGATCCACTATAGAGCGATATTTCACCATGAGATGTACTTTAGACTGATATTTCACCAGGTGAGCTACTATAGAGCGATATTTCACCATGAAATCCACTATAGAGCGATATTTCACCAGGAGATCTACTATAGAGCAATATTTCACAATCAGATCCACTATAGAGCGATATTTCACCACGATATCTACTATAGAGCGATATTTCAAAATGAGATGTATTATAGAGCTATATTTCAACATAAGATGTACTATAGACCGACATTTCCCCATTAGATCTACTATAAACCGATATTTCACCATGAGATCCACCATAGAGCGATATTTAACCATCAGATGTATTATAGAGCGATATTTCAACATAAGATGTACTATAGACCGACATTTCACTATGAGATCCACCATAGAGGGTTATTTCACCAGGCGATTAACTATAGAGGGATATTTCACCATGAGATCCGCTATAGAGCGATATTTCACCAAGAGATCGTCAATAGAGCAATATTTCACCATGAGATCCACTATAGAGCGATATTTCAAAATGAGATGCACCATAGAGCGATATTTTACCATAAAATGTACTATAGACAGACATTTCAACATGAGATGTACTATTGACTGACATTTCACCAGGAGATCTACTATAGAGCGATATTTCACCATAGGGATGTATTATAGAGCGATATTTCACCATGAGATCCACTACAGCGCGATTTTTCACCATGAGATCTACTATAGACCGACATTTCACCATGAGATACACTATAGAGCGATATTTCACCATGAGATGTAGTATAGAGCGATAAATCAACATAAGATGTACTATAGACCGACATTTCACTATTAGATCCACAATAGAGCGATATTTCACCATGAGCTCTACTAAAGACCGACATTTCACCATGAGATCTACTATAGACCGATATTTCACCATGAGATCTACTATGGACCGATATTTCACCATGAGATGTATTATAGAGCGATATTTCACCATGAGATCCACTATAGAGCGATATTTCACCATGAGATCCACCATAGAGCGATATTTTACCATAAAATGTATTATAGACCGACATTTCACCATTAGATCCACCATAGAGCGATATTTCACCATGCGATCAACTATAGAGCGATATTTCCCAATGACATCCTCTATAGAGCGATATTTAACCATGAGATCCACCATAGAACGATATTTTACCATGAAATGGATTATGGAGCGATATTTCAAGATAAAATGTACTATAGACCGACATTTCAACATGAGATGTACTATTGACTGACATTTCACCAGGAGATCTACTATAGAGCGATATTTCACCATAGGGATGTATTATAGAGCGATATTTCACCATGAGATCCACTATAGAGCGATTTTTCACCATGAGATCTACTATAGACCGATATTTTACCAAAAATGTATTATAGACCGACATTTCACCATGAGATCCACCATAGAGCGATATTTCACCATGAGATCAACTTAAGAGCAATATTTCACCATGAGATCCGCTATAGAGCGATATTTCACCATGAGATGTATTATAAAGCGATATTTCAACATAAGATGTTCTATAGACCGACATTTCACCATGAAATACACTATAGAGCGATATTTCACCATGAGATCTACTATAGAGCGATATTTCACCATGAGATCTACTATAGACCGACATTTCACCATGAGATCTACTATAGAATGATATTTCACCATGAGATCTACTATAGATTGATATTTCACCATGAGATCTACTTTTGACCGATATTTCACCATGAGATTACTTTAGACCGATATTTCACCATTCGTTTCATAACTGTTTCTAAATACATTTTTATAGCATTGTTTAACTATTTATATATTTACTTTCCAATGAGGTACTCACAAGGACCACGCATCATAAAGCGAATCATCGCTACTTAGAGTACTTAGAGTACTTAGAGTACTTAGAGTACTTAGAGTACTTAGAGTACTTAGAGTACTTAGAGTACTTAGAGTACTTAGAGTACTTAGAGTACTTAGAGTACTTAGAGTACTTAGAGTACTCAGACTAACAGCCTTGGGCATTTGTAACGTGAACAGTTTTGTTAAAAATTCATGTTGTATAAATTGGTTTATTTATTTTATTAAATTGTGTAAAATTTCTCATGTATATCTGTGTTATAGATAGATATATATTCAAGTTAATGTGATCTTATCAATGGGTCATTCTAGAAATATGAAATTGATAACTCATGTTAAGCATTTGTCTTTTGAACATAACATGAACTAATGAACTATTTCTCAAAAAAAACACACATCAAATTAGTAATAATTTAAAGTTCTGAATGATCAAAATATTTGTGGGTAAGAATTGTTTTTATTAAAAACCGTACCTTAATGATGACGTTTCATTGACGAGTTGACTTCTGGTACTAGTCTTCCTTCGCCAACTTCAGCATGAGACATGGCACTGTCTCCACCGGTCAACATAAGAATGCGCGCATAACACAATTTTAAAAGAATAACGTAATCCTATTTCACTACAGCATGATTTCTTTTATAAAAAAGTGGGAAAATTGCAAGAATTACAAGACGATCCATAGCTAAGAATCTGGAGTCCAACTATCTGCACAATGTGATGACATTATCCAAGTAACTCAAAAACTGTCTTCTCTATAACAAAACAACATCAAGCACTCGCCCTTTTGTGACCAAAATCTTATGGTCCATGCTAAAAATAACACCACACAGAAATCTGTCTCAGATGAACAATCGCACACAGTTATCTGTCTCAGATGAACAATCCCATAAAGTAATCTTTTCTCAGATGGCATCAACGAGATTTTTTTCGTGAAGCCAGTCAAACTAAGGAGTGCTGATAGTAACAACATGACATCTCAGTTGTTGGCGTGTACAACATGACATGGCAGACGTAGGCGTGTGGCACAGAACTTCCATTGAATGGTTCTTGGTTCAATGCCAACTATTTTGGCCAGGACCAAAGCTAACAACGGCGCTGCACCCATTCAGAGTTTCTAAGAAAAGAATCAATGAAATCGATTACTGATCAATGGGTTATTGAAATTGCCAAATAAGCATAACTAGCCCCGACTTTTATTGATTAGAAATATTCATTCACATAAAAATATTTCAAAAATACATGTAGTACATACAGATATCATTCAGGTTTTAGCTTCATGTCATGAATTCTCTGCCCTCCTTCCACCCCTCCCCCCACCCAACAAATCCAAAGCTTTCCAAATTTGAAAAAAATATAAAATGTGCCAAGAAAGGTTTTTAATGTCTTGATTATGGAGTTCTTGACACTGGTGATACTGTTGGCGTGTGCCTAGGGTATATTGTTGGCATGTGCCTAGGGTATATTGTTGGCATATGCCTAGGGTATATTGTTGGCGTATGCCTAGGGTATATTGTTGGCGTGTGCCTAGGGTATATTGTTTCATGGGTGGTGGTTCTGTTTTCGTCTGTGTTATGGGTTGATTTCTGTGTGGTTAATGGGTTTTATGTGTATGGGTCGTGGGCTATCATGTGTATTGGTCATGGGCTATTATGTGTATGAGTCATCGGCTATTATGTGTATGAGTCGTGAGCTATTATGTGTAGGAGTCGTGGAAAATATGTGTATGGGTCATGGGCTATTATATGTATGGGTCATGGGCTATTATCAGTATGGGTCATGGGCTATTATGTGTATGAGTCATGGGCTATTATGTGTATGAGTCATGGGCTATTATGTGTATGGGTCGTGGGCTATTATGTGTATGGGTCGTGGGCTATTATGTGTATGGGTCGTGGGCTATTATGTGTATGGGTCGTGGGCTATTATGTGTATGGTTCGTGGGCTATTATGGGGATGGGTCGTGGGCTATTATGTGTATGGGTCTTGGGCTATTATGTGTATGGTTCGTGGGCTATTATGTGTATGGGTCGTGGGCTATTATGTGTATGGGTCATGGGCTATTATGTATATGGTTCGTGGGCTATTATGTGTATGGGTCGTGGGCTATTATGTGTATGGTTCGTGGGCTATTATGTGTATGGGTCATGGGCTATTATGTGTATGGGTCGTGGGCTATTATGTGTAAGGGGTCATGGGCTATTATGTGTATAGGTTTTGGGCTATTATGTGTATGGTGGGTCATGGGCTATTATGTGTATGGGTCGTGGGCTATTATGTGTAAGGGGTCATGGGCTATTATGTGTATAGGTTTTGGGCTATTATGTGTATGGGTCGTGGGCTATTATCTGTATGGGTCATGGGCTATTATGTGTATGGGTCATGGGCTATTATGTGTATGGGTCATGGGCTATATTGAGTATGGGTCGTGGTCTGTTATGTGTATGGATCGTGGGCTATTATGTGTATGGGTCGTGGGCTATTATGTATATGGGTCGTGGGCTATTATGTATATGGGTCATTTGCTATTATGTGTATGGGTCATGGGCTATTATGTGTATGGGTCATGGGCTATTATGTGTATGGGTCGTGGGCTATTATGTGTATGGGTCATGGGCTATTATGTGTAAGGGGTCATGGGCTATTATGTGTATGGGTCATGGGCTATTATGTGTATGGGTCGTGGGCTATTATCTGTATGGGCCATGGGCTATTATGTGTATGGGTCGTGGTCTATTATGTGTATGGATCGTGGGCTATTATGTGTATGGGTCGTGGGCTATTATGTGTATGGGTCATGGGCTATTATGTGTATGGGTCGTGGGCTATTATGTGTATGGGTCGTGGGATATTATGTGTATGGGTCATGGGATATTATGTGTATGGGTCATGGGCTATTATGTGTATGGGTCATGGGCTATTATGTGTATGGGTCATGGGCTATTATGTGTATGGGTCGTGGGCTATATGTGTATGGATCGTGGGCTATTATGTGTATGGGTCGTGGGATATTATGTGTATGGGTCATGGGCTATTATGTGTATGGGTCATGGGCTATTTAGAGTATGGGTCGTGGGCTATTATGTGCATGTGACGTGGGCTATTATGTGTATGGGTCGTGGGCTATTATGTATATGGGTCATGGGCTATTATGTGTATGGGTCATGGGCTATTATGTGAATGGGTCGTGGGCTATTATGTGTATGGTTCGTGGGCAATTATGTGTATGGGTCTTGGGCTACTATGTGTAAGGGGTCATGGGCTATTATGTGTATGGGTCATGGGCTATTATGTGTATGGGTCGTGGGCTATTATCTGTATGGGTCATGGGCTATTATGTGTATGGGTCATGGGCTATTATGTGTATGGGTCATGGGCTATTATGTGTATGGGTCATGGGCTATTATGTGTATGGGTCGTGGGCTATTATGTGTATGGGTCGTGGGCTATTATGTGTATGGGTCGTGGGCTATTATGTGTATGGGTCATGGGCTATTATGTGTATGGGGCATGGGCTATTATGTGTATGGGTCGTGGGCTATTATGTATATGGGTCATAAGCTATTAAATGTATGGGTCATGGGCTATTTTGTGTATGGGTCATGGGCTATTTTGTGTATGGGTCATGGGCTATTTTGTGTATGGGTCATGGGCTATTATGTGTAAGGGGTCATGGGCTATTATGTGTATGGGTCATGGGCTATTATGTGTATGGGTCGTGGGCTATTATGTGTATTGGTCATGGGCTATTATGTGTATGGGTCATGGGCCATTTTGTGTATGGGTCATGGGCTATTATGTGTATGGGTCATGGGCTATTATGTGTATGGGTCGTGGGCTATTATGTGTATGGGTTATGGGCTATTATGTGTATGGGTCGTGGGCTATTATGTGTATATGGGTCGTGGGCTATTATGTGTATGGGTCATGGGCTATTATGTGTATGGGTATGGAATGTTTTGTGTATGGAATGGAGCTCGGGTAAATGGGGTGTTCTTATCTTTTAAAGAGAGAATCATAATTATAATATTTTCTAAATAACAATTAAACATCTTCATATTCTAAAATGCTAAGAGAAATTCTAAACATTAAGAAATATTATAATCATTCAAATGCAATTCTAAACACTCAGAAGCATTTCTAAACATTCATTAGTAATTCTAAACATTTATAAGTAATACTAAAGATTCTTAACATTTAGATCTAATTCTAAACATTCATAAATATTTCTAAACATTCAGAAGTAATTCTGAACATTTAGAAGTAATTCTGAACATTCAGAAGTAATTCTAAATAATCAGAAGTAATTCTAAACAATCAGAAGTAATTCTGAACAATCAGAGGTAATTCTAAACATCGATGAATAATAATTAAACATCCAGAAGGAATTCCAAACATCCAGTAGTATCCCTAAACGACCGAAAGTGATTTTCTGATTTCGGCCGAAACCGAAACCTGACCGAAAGTTAAAAATCGTTTTCGGACGACACCGAAGCCAATTCCAAAAGCTTAAACAGACTTTCGCCCAAATCCAAACGCTTAAAATATTTCAAAATTCGTTTCCGCACACGTTTTGCGCACCGCGAACAATGGCGGAACAACTTATCTGGCAATTTTTATTTGTCAGAAGTGACTCAGAAAAATTTACACAAAGGAGGTGACCCCCCCCCCCACATACACACACAAACAGCTATACACGTCACCGGACGGAACAAACTTTTTTTTTTACTATTGTTGGCAGTGGCGTAGCTAGGGTTGGTGTCACCCTGTGCGGTCCGCACCCCCCTCGCAACGCCACTGAGTATTGGTATCTTGACCATGAACGGCTCCCGAAAACTATCCATATGAAAGAATTAATATTCTGTAAACTTAATGTGACAGTTAAAGTAATATTCTGCAATCCAGCAATCCAGGCAAAGTGTATAATGGCTTGGGTATTTCAAACTTTGACTAGGCATTCTATAATGGCTTATGTATTTCAAACTTTGACTAGGCATTCTATTGAATGGCTCTATTACACACTTAGCCTGTACATTTAAATATATGAATAAAAATAATCTTTTGTTCTGTAATTTCATTTTATAATACAGAAATTAGTACCTTACCAAAAATGTAATTTAACTTGCGGAAATCAATAACTAGCACTTTGCCTAAAGTGTAAAAATAAATAGTTGTGTTCGATGTATATTATATAGCTCAATAAACTAATACTACTATTAGTATTACTAAAACTTTCTGAAAGGCATTACTTAATTAAGTATTTAAAAAATCTATTTACTAATTAATTGCTAAGCTTATTTAATATTTAATACTTACCCTACTGAACGTGTGTCTTTACATTCACTTTTTGTTTTGGAGTCTCGTGTTATTTAGTAGTTAATATAGGCCCTAGGCTATAACCCTTTCTTATATTATTATAATCAAATGAATTCTATAATTATTGACAAAACAATAAATAACTTGTTTAAAATTAGGTACTCTATAAATTAGGCTTTAAAAGTTTCGTTAAAATACATTAAATAACCAAATAAATAAGACTTCACAAAATCATAATAATTATATTTTTATTAGTACACATGAGTCCATAATTAATAAGTATAAAGAAATAATTGAAACAAATAATAAAGGAAATATTTACCTTTGAATGTGACAACATTAATGAGCAAGATAATGATAAATTAAAATGTATTTTGCAAATGATATGAAGAAACCTAGTGATTCCAATTAAAAAACCAATAAACAATAATAATATAAATATTACCATATACCTTGCTGTTTTTTCCCCACAACACTATTTTCATTTCACTTTGCTTTATTGAAATGTCATTTTTGGAAATATTCGACAAATAAGTCGCCATGCAGCTGGTCATTATGCAGCTGGTCATCATGCAGCTGGTTATCATGCAGCTGGTCATCATGCAGCTGGTCATCATGCAGCTGGTCATCATGCAGCTGGTCATCATGCAGCTGGTCATCATGCAGCTGGTCATCATGCAGCTGGTCATCATGCAGCTGGTCATCATGCAGCTGGTCGTCATGCAGCTGGTCATCATGCAGCTGGTGATCATGCAGCTGGTCATCATGCAGCTGGTCATCATGCAGCTGGTCGCCATGCAGCTGGTCATCATGCAGCTGGTCGCCATGCAACTGGGAACAGTGTTCGTAGAGGGTTCGTGCTATATTATCGGATGGCAGCAAGACGTCGAGCAATCATGAATATCGGAGAGTCGAGCAATCATGAATATCGGAGAGTCGAGCAATCATGAATATCGGAGAGTCGAGCAATCATGAATATCGGAGAGTCGAGCAATCATGAATATCGGATTGCCGGCCGACGGACAGGGCTACAATCTGATCGAAGGTCTCAATCACTTTCGGCCAAACTGAAAATAAAACGAAAGTTAACTTTTTTTGAGGCAGGTAGTGTGAAAATGATTCAGTTTCTTTGCGTGACGCTGGTAGACAGTCCACGTTTCACAGTCATAGTAATAAAGTTATTTAGTCGTAGTAATAAATTTATTTAGTCATAGTAATACAATTACTTAGTCATAGTAATGCAATTATTTAGTCATAGTATAAAAGTTATTATGTCATAGTAAAATTTATTTAGTTACTAGCGAGTACCCGGCATGCGTTGCAATGCCACTCAAGGAAAGAAAGTGTTTGCATGTTATGTTTCTTCAAGAGCTTTTAAATACTCAAAGTTTTTCTTGTTTTTCCATCTGGTATATACACGAATAAATCAGAAGATTTTCCGACGCGAGAGCAGGCCACATACATCTGTCCATGGGCGAAGCATGGGTTTTCCAAATTTAGTCCGCAAACTTGTAGCGATTGTCCCTGTGCTTTGTAGATAGTCATTGTAGACGCGTGTCGCATCGGAAACTGTAGGCGTTTGAATTCAAATGGCATATCTGTTGGAATCATTGGGGTGAATGGCAAAAGTACATCACCTAGTTTAAATTTTCCATTTAAAATAGTAACTTCAATGGAACCAATTTCGGAAGATTCATTTGAAAAAATGTACCGTACCTAATGCTTCGATATCAAAGTGCGTTTCTCGTTGCAAATCAAGAGCGAAAAGTTTGTTTGCAGATCGATTCCGAGAGGTCATTCCCAACTCATGAATCATCAATCGATATGAATAGTATTTCATGGCACTGTCTTTCTTATTCGAATTTCTCAATTTGATGTCAAAATGATATCCATCTTCTCCTTGCCAAAATAAAATAGGATATTGCAATCAAACGTATGAGCGATGAGTTTCTGAGACTCGCTGAACATCAACACTTCTGCGATGAAGAATTATATCACTTGAGTTAAATTCTTTGCCAACTATAATGATCGCCACTTCATCAATTGTTGGTGCATTGTATTGTCTTTCATGTTGGCCGACAGGTGTTTAGTCTGCTCTAACTATGACTTTGTATTCATCAGTCGGCATCTTTTCAAGTGCAACTCTATACATTTGAATTAATTCGTTGTGTTGCAAAAATAACGTTTGCATTGCAGCGACGATTTCTCGTTTAGTGCCCGTATTGATATGACAACGTTGATCGATTTGCTCATCAGTATTCCCCATGAAATCATTTGAAGACATTTGTGATCTGTGTTTGGCATTGGCATCAGAGATCCTACACGATGGTAAATTTGGCCTTTCACTTTACTTTAAATGTTGGCATGTAATTCTCGCGCACGATATTTGTTGCACCGAACGATGTCATTTGGAAACATGAATTGCATTTGCGTATGTTTGCCAAGAAATGTTTCGATTGGCTATTGTCACCTGATACCAACAATGATAATGGTTTTGATGGTGAATGTAATTCTCACACGTTAGGATCTCCCATCTTTTTACATGAAAACCTCGCACAATAGGTACGTTCATTGTTGGCAGGAGATTTCCAGTTGTATAGTTTCTCATTAATTTATAAATCGTAAATTCCAGAGGTAAAAAATGACCATAGTTCAATATCTACGCTGTCAAGTGTGTTATTTAATTACTTGAGAAACCATCGATTGGTGTAAAATGTATTTACATAACACAAAACAACTCCGAAATTATAAGACTCTATTCAAGAAATACTCTTAGTTGAAAGAAAAAACGCGATTTCGATGTCATTTCCGATTCTAAAATGCGTCACAAAATTCAAGCTTATTTATACACATAACAAAAATACTCTCTACACTAAAAATGTAAAAACGTGTTTTCTCTGCTTTACTACAAATGTGTCATTTGTTCAAGGGCGGTAGTGTTGATATCTTCGTTATAAATTATATTGATGAAGCTCATTTAAGAAAATAAATTGAATTTAGGGTCCCCAGCCCTAATTGGAATATTGTACAATGGATGTACTAAATTTGAAAAATTTGCCGGCGGATTCAGCTACTTCCACACATGCAATAGCTCTGTTTGAAATTATAGTTACAAAGCTCTTAGAAGAAAATATGAAATTAGGGTCACTGGCCCAAACGGAATATTGTAAATTTTTTTTTTCTAATTTAGAAACATTTTCGGTAGTGCGCATTTCACTTGACCCAGTTTGATCACAATCGAATGAATGGTATAGAAATGCATACTATAATTATATAGATAATAGAAGTGTGGAAAACGAATTTAGGACCCCCCTCCACAAATGGAATATTGTAGAATTGTTGTATTACTTCAGAAACCTACTTAATATGTCACACACTCAATTTAATATCACTATTTGTATTTGATTAAAAAGTTATCCATTCATGCTTTAGCTCTGTTTGAAATTATAGTTGTATAGCTTAAAATTATAGTTGTATAGCTTATATAGAAAAAAACGAACATAGGACCCCTGGCTAAAAACGGAGTATTTTAAAATGGTTGTAATCATTTAAGAAACCTTTGCGGGCGGGCGCGCGCACAACATCTCTCTAAAATTTTATCGCATTGTAATAATGTATAGGAGCGCATACGGAAATTATTTTTTATAAAGCTCCTAATGTAAGGAAAAAAACATGAATTTTGGGCGATTGCCAAAAAACCGGAATATTTTAGTAGAGTTATAATGGCTTAGAAAAATGCTCTGGCTTATGGACAACAACTCACCTCAGTTTTATCGCAAGCGCTTGAATGATGTAGGAGCGCATGCGGTTTGAAATTATATTTATATAGCTCATTTTGTAAGAAACAAACATAGGGCACCTGGCTCAACACTGAATATTTTAAAACGGTTGTAGTAATTTAAGAATTTTTGTGGGCGATAGAACAACATCTCACTAAATTTTTATCGCATTCTGAAAAATGGTATAGGAGCGCATAGAAAATTATTTTTTACAAAGCGCATATAAGAAAAAATAAGAATTTGGGTCAATGAATGTGAGATCCTACACGATGGTAAATTTGGCCTTTCACTTTACTTTAAATGTTGGCATGTAATTCTCGCGCACGATATTTGTTGCACCGAACGATGTCATTTGGAAACATGAATTGCATTTGCGTATGTTTTCCAAGAAATGTTTCGATTGGCTATTGTCACCTGATACCAACAATGATAAGGGCTTTGATGGTGAATGTAATTCTTACACGTTAGGATCTCCCATCTTTTTACATGAAAACCTCGGACAATAGGTACGTTCATTGTTGGCAGGAGATTTCCAGTTGTATAGTTTCTCATTAATTTATAAATCGTAAATTCCAGCGGTAAAAAATGACCATAGTTCAATATCTACGCTGTAAAGTGTGTTATTTAATTGCTTGAGAAACCATCGATTGGTGTAAAATGTATTTACATAACACAAAACAACTCCGAAATTATAAGACTCTATTCAAGAAATACTCTTAGTTGAAAAACAAAACGCGAATTCGATGTCATTTCCGATTCTAAAATGCGTCACAAAATTCAAGCTTATTTATACACATAACAAAAATAATCTCTACACTAAAAATGTAAAAACGTGTTTTCTCTGCTTTACTACAAATGTGTAATTTGTTCAAGGGTGGTAGTGTTGATATCTCCGTTATAAATTTAATTGACGAAGCTCATTTAAGAAAATAAATTGAATTTAGAGTCCCCAGCCCTAATTGGAATATTGTACAATGGATGTACTAAATTTGAAAAATTTGCCGGCGGATTCAGCTACTTCAACACATGCAATATAGTTACAAAGCTCTTAGAAGAAAATATAAAATTAGGGTCACTGGCCCAAACGGAATATTGTAAAATATTTTTTTTCTAATTTAGAAACATTTTCGGTAGTGCGCATTTCACTTGACCCAGTTTGATCACAATCGAATGAATGGTATAGAAATGCATACTATAATTATACAGATAATAGAAGTGTGGAAAACGAATTTAGGACCCCCCTCCACAAATGGAATATTGTAGAATTGTTGTATTACTTCAGAAACCTACTTAATATGTAACACACTCAATTTAATATCACTATTTGTATTTGATTAAAAAGCTATCCATTCATGCTTTAGCTCTGTTTGAAATTATAGTTGTATAGCTTAAAATTATAGTTGTATAGCTTATATAGAAAAAACGAACATAGGACCCCTGGCTAAAAACGGAGTATTTTAAAATGGTTGTAATCATTTAAGAAACCTTTGCGGGCGGGCGCGCGCACAACATCTCTCTAAAATTTTATCGCATTGTAATAATGTAGAGGAGCGCATACGGAAATTATTTTTTATAAAGCTCCTAATGTAAGGAAAAAAACACGAATTTTGGGCGATTGCCAAAAAAACGGAATATTTTAGTAGAGTTATAATGGCTTAGAAAAATGCTCTGGCTCTTGGACAACAACTCACCTCAGTTTTATCGCAAGCGCTTGAATGATGTAGGAGCGCATGCGGTTTGAAATTATATTTATATAGCTCATTTTGTAAGAAACAAACATAGGGCCCCTGGCTCAACACTGAATATTTTAAAACGGTTGTAGTAATTTAAGAATTTTTGTGGGCGATAGAACAACATCTCACTAAATTTTTATCGCATTCTGAAAAATGGTATAGGAGCGCATAGAAAATTATTTTTTACAAAGCGCATATAAGAAAAAATAAGAATTTGGGTCAATGAATGGTTATGTTTATAGATAACAACTCGTCAAAGTTTTGTCGCAATCGCGTGAATGGTGCAGGAGCGCATACGGTTTGAAATTATATTTATATAGTTCGTATAAGAAAAAAAACGTAAATAAGGCCGCTGGCTAAAATTGGAATATTTTGAAAAGTTTATAATAATTTAAAAACCTTCGCGGCCGTGCTTCTAACATCTCACAAAAGTTTTAAGTTTTATTGCAATCGGATAAATGGCGTAGGAGCGCATATGAAAATTATTTTTTACAAAGCTCATATAACAAAAAATACGAATTAAGGGCCAACGGCCGAAAACAGAATGTTTTTAAAAGTGTTTAAATAACACAGTAAAATGAACTGGTGCATGAACAACAACTGACTAAGTTTTGTAGCAATCGCATGATTGGTGTAGGAGCGCATACGGTTTGAAAATATAATTATATAGCTCATATTAGGAAAAACGAATATGAGGCCCCTGGCTCAAAATTGAATAATTTAAAACGGTTGTAATAATTTAGAAACATTTATGGGCATAATTGCAACATCTGACCAAAGTTTTATCGGAATCGAAAAAATGGCGTAGGAGCGCATATGAAAATTATTTTTTAAAAAGCTCATATAAGAAAAAATACGAAATAAGGGCCAACGGCCAAAAACTGAATGTTTTTAAAAGTGTTTAAATAACACAGTAAAATGAACTGGTGCATGAACAACAACTGACTAAGTTTTGTAGCAATCGCATGATTGGTGTAGGAGCGCATACGGTTTGAAAATATATTTATATAGCTCATATTAGGAAAAACGAATATGAGGCCCCTGGCTCAAAAATGAATACTTTAAAACGGTTGTAATATTTATAAACCTTTATAGAGAAGCTTGCAACATGTCACCAAAGTTTTATTGGAATCGGATAAATGGCGTAGGAGCGCATATGAAAATTATTTTTTACAAAGCGCATTTAACTAAAAATACGAATTAAGGGCCAACGGCCGAAAACAGAATGTTTTTAAAAGTGTTTAAATAACACAGTAAAATGCACTGACGTATGGACAACAACTCACTAAGTTTTGTAGCAATCGCTAGATTGGTGTAGGAGCGCAAACGGTTTGATAATATATTTATAAAGCTCATATTAAGAAAAACGAATGTGAGGCCCCTGGCTCAAAACTGAATAATTTAAAACGATTGTAATAATTTAGAAATGTTTGTAGACATGCTCGCAACATTTCCTCAAAGTTTTATATGAATCGAATAAATGGTGTAGGAGCGCATGGGGAAAATATTTTACAAAGCTCATATAAGAAAAAAACGAATTAAGGGCCAACGGCTAGGAACAGAACACTTGATAAGGTTTTTAATGTATCAGTAAAATGGCCGGTTATGTGAAAAACAACTGTGTAAAGTTTTGTCGCAATCGCATGAATGGTGTAGGAGCGCATACGAGACATACAGACATACATACATACAGACAAACATACAAACATTCATTTTTATATATATAAGAAGATAGTAATAAAGTTACTCAGTCATATTTAATAAAAATACGTAGTCATAGTAATAAAATTACGTATCATAGTAATAAATTTACTTAGTCATAATAACAAAGTTTTTTAAAAGATTGCTGGAGGATATTTTATTTTTATTGCAAAAGAGGAAATATTCCCCCCTTGGATGCACTATGGGAATTCTAACCCGGTTCCTTCTGGGATTCACTATGGTAACCCAGCCCGGTTCTCCTCTTGGATACACTATGGGAACTTTAACCCGGTTCTCCTCTTGGATACACTATGGGAACTTTAACCCGGTTCTCCTCTTGGATACACTATGGGAACTTTAACCCGGTTCTCCTCTTGGATACACTATGGTAACTTTAACCCGGTTCTCCTCTTGGATACACTATGGGAACTTTAACCCGGTTCTCCTCTTGGATACACTATGGAAACTTTAACTCGGTTCTCCTCTTGGATACACTATGGTAACTTTAACTCGGTTCTCCTCTTGGATACACTATGGGAACTTTAACCCGGTTCCCCTCTTGGGTACACTATGGGAACTTTAACCCGGTTCTCCTCTTGGATACACTATGGGAACTTTAACCCGGTTCTCCTCTTGGATACACTATAGGAACTTTAACCCGGTTCCCCTCTTGGGTACACTATGGGAACTTTAACCCGGTTCCCCTCTTGGGTACACTATGGAAACGTTAACCCGGTTCTCCTCTTGGATACACTATGGTAACCCAGCCCGGTTCTCCTCTTGGATACACTATGGGAACTTTAACCCAGTTCTCCTCTTGGATACACTATGGTAACCCAGCCCGGTTCTCCTCTTGGATACACTATGGGAACTTTAACCCGGTTCTCCTCTTGGATACACTATGGTAACTTTAACCCGGTTCTCCTCTTGGATACACTATGGGAACTTTAACCCGGTTCTCCTCTTGGATACACTATGGAAACTTTAACTCGGTTCTCCTCTTGGATACACTATGGTAACTTTAACTCGGTTCTCCTCTTGGATACACTATGGGAACTTTAACCCGGTTCCCCTCTTGGGTACACTATGGGAACTTTAACCCGGTTCTCCTCTTGGATACACTATGGGAACTTTAACCCGGTTCTCCTCTTGGATACACTATAGGACCTTTACCCGGTTCCCCTCTTGGGTACACTATGGGAACTTTAACCCGGTTCCCCTCTTGGGTACACTATGGGAACTTTAACCCGGTTCTCCTCTTGGATACACTATGGTAACCCAGCCCGGTTCTCCTCTTGGATACACTATGGGAACTTTAACCCGGTTCCCCTCTTGGGTACACTATGGTAACCCAGCCCGGTTCTCCTCTTGGATACACTATGGTAACCCAGCCCGGTTCTCCTCTTGGATACACTATGGGAACTTTAACCCGGTTCCCCTCTTGGGTACACTATGGGAACTTTAACCCGGTTCTCCTCTTGGGTACACTATGGTAACCCAGCCCGGTTCTCCTCTTGGGTACACTATGGGAACTTTAACCCGGTTCCCCTCTTGGGTACACTATGGTAACTTTAACCCTAATCTCCTCTTGGATACACTATGGAAACGTTAACCCGGTTCTCCTCTTGGATACACTATGGTAACCTAGCCCGGTTCTCCTCTTGGATACACTATGGGAACTTTAACCCAGTTCTCCTCTTGGATACACTATGGTAACCCAGCCCGGTTCCCCTCTTGGATACACTCCGGGAAGCATAGCCCCGGCGTCACTAACCCTCGTTACGCCGCTGGAATATGTGACATCACTAACCCTCGTTACGCCGCTGGAATATGTGACATCACTAACCCTCGTTACGCCGCTGCTTCTGTGACATCGTCGCACGGAGGTTCTCAATGTGATCCTTAGCAAGTATTCCATTGAAATGGATTATCCCCCTTGCCAAGGCCTCTCGCTCCAAATCCAGTGGTTTCGCTTGGTATCTCAAACTATTCATAGCCATGCTGTGTTTTGTACAAAGGCCTTTGAATCGTTGCGTACACAGGCCCAAACACTGTATGGCAATCATACACAGCACCTAGGCGTGGTAGACATACACGCTTGCTTAGTGTAGGTGTGCACCAGAACTGATCAATCCTATAATTCGTTGCACTATTTGAGAATGACACATTATTTTAATAGTGTGTTTACATCAGGTCGAGGAATCATTGTGCGTGTTTTACTTTCATAGTGAATTTGAAGGAAGAAAAATCAGTTCCAGAATAACTTATTTCGTCAGATATTAAAAATCATAATATGAAACTCAATAACAGGTTTGTATGTCAATTGCAAGCTTTTTGTAAATATTTCCTCGCTATACAAAAATAAGGCGTAGTTAGGAAGGGTTTCAAGCTCAGTTTAAATTATCATCTCATAAATGTATCTGCCCCTGCAAGACTCATCTCTCGCAAGACAAATCACCTCAAAAATATACCTCTTGCTACATTACACATCTCTTTGTCACGCTTTAGTAAACATATCTAATTCTCATGCTCGAATAAACGTATCAAATGCTGGGGATAAAATACAGTTATCTAAATTCTCCGTTAAAAGTCTTGTTAAAATAAATATGAACCTTACAATTCTTATATCTGTCGATATAAATCTAAACTGGACAACTAGACAATTCTTATATTTTATCTAATCATAAAAATCTAAACTGTACAGTTCTTATGCTATATCTATCTACATAAATCTAAACTGTACAGTTCTTATGCTATATCTATCTACATAAATCTGAACCCAACCATTCTTATCTTATATCTATATATTATTAGAGGCGTCTTATATTAAGTCATCTTTTCACGCGTATGAACTTTAACTGACCCCAAGTTCGGCACCGCGACGGGGTGTGGCTTAACGACAAATAGTCTCCTTTGACCTTGTCTACGAGTAAAAACAAGCTATAGTCTTTCTAATTAGAATTCTGTAGAAATATCGAGACTTTTCGAGATAGTGAAATAATGTGTAAGCCCTCTCTAGACAAGGCTCTACAAAAGACTATACATATCCGTATCGATCTAGAGAGAGAAGGGATGAGCGGAGACAGATTGAGCTGATCGAGATTTGCCATTGCGATACGAGACAAAGATTTGTTTATTAATATTTACCATGTGAGCGTATGTTCCTTCTTCAACATCGTACCGGTACAAGTCATCACTGTACTGTAAGTCAATATCTTTAGCTTTAATACGTTTGGATTATGTAATTTTAAATGTAACCTAATAAAGTTATTAATCGTAAATAGCCCTATTTTGGGTATTATTTCTGTATTACTGTATTTAATTTATGGTATCGTCTTTTGTTATGTACTTTTTGACACGAGCCATAGAGTAAAATAAGAGATTAAATTCTCTACACTTATAACGGTACGCAACAATATGTAATGTTACTTACTATTATTAAGTTTTGTGAATTTAATCTGTTTTAATATTTGGCCCGTTTGTTGAACGATAAATAGCAAGGAAATGAAAAGCAGTGAACAAAGAAAAGCGATACCCAAGCGAATAATATAAACACTATTCAATTGATTACACTATTAAGTTCTTATAAAAAATCAATATCACATATACAGAAATAAAATCTCTATTAACTTACAGTATAGCCGTGAAAGAGTATAATCCTCGAAAGATCCAAATATTAATAGCGACACAGACACAAATAGTAATAGAGCAATCTTGTAAGGCTTCTATAAATAGATTACATCTCATAAATGTCTAGGGAAATTAGCGAAAATCTCTAACGATTCAGGCTGGAAAACTGTTGGCTTATTTTTATAGACGGAGTTGGAACCTTTTAGAAATTCTAGTAGTTGCATTTCCTGATAGCCTTCTTTGCAACACAATAGAATGTAAAAAAAAAACTTTTCCCAATCAAGGGAGAGGAGGGTGTGGTACAGCGCTAAACAACGAATCGGTGACGTCAATATCAAAACAAAAATAAGGGGTAGGCAACCGTTGGACGCTTCATCTTTATAAAACATAATTTGCGTTAATGAAATGACATTAAATTGAAACTAGTTTAGGAAGGAACATGGTTCAAGGTTCCATGAGGGTAAAGATAAAAATAAGATCAGAGGCATTGGTGACAACATAATGGCTGGCTTCGTTATGATCCTTATATAAGACCTCCAAAAATCCCCCAGGGAGTGTGCTGGGCAGGGCGTTTGTAATGGATACAAATATAATTGAATTAGTTTAGCAATGGATACAAATATAATTGAATTAGTTTAGCAATGGATACAAATATAATTGAATTAGTTTAGCAATGATACAAATATAATTGAATTAGTTTAGCAATTTGAAACATCGAGAAAAATAAAATTTTGGTACAAAATCCATGATTATGAAGTGTGTTACCCTTTTCCCAACAAAATCCCTCATTGTGAATTGTGTTACATTTCATTCTCAAAAAATCTCTAATTGTAAAGTGTGTTACCTTCATCTTAACAAATCCCTCATTGTGAAGTATGTTACCTTCATCTCAACAAAATCCCTCATTGAGAAGGGTGTTACCTAAATCTATAAACAATCCTTCATTTTTAAAAATATATTTAGTTGTCAACGATGAAAAAGAGACAGGAATTTGCTCTAACGTATTTCCTGTCGTTAGGTCCGGTGTTAAGTCAAGAAAATATCGACCTAACCACGCCACACATACAAGACTCAAAAACAACAATGCATAACGTTCTGTGTGGACAAGAATTTAATGTTACGACTTAGTCGGGACGAAAAAAATTGGACTTAAGGATTTATGTAGACTAATGGCCAACAAAAAGGGAAGTGGCTATTGTCATTGTAAGGGTTAGTCATAAGATAAATAAACAATTTTCTAGAAAATTCTATATTTTTCCTTGGGGGTACACATTATTAGGATCCAAAAGCTTATGGAAATCTAAGTTTAGTCAAAATAGTTTTATACTTTCCTTGTAATTTTCTCAGTATAGGTAATTTTTCTATTTTTACGTTTTTTGAAGTTACTGGGTTTTTCTGGAAGTTTCAATTTTTCTTGGACGGTTTTTAGAATAATCAAATGTCCCATGCAAATTTTAGTTAAGCTCCATGAATTTCTTTACCTTTCTGTCAAGTTTTGATATTCATTCATAACTGTTTTGAGTTATATAAATGTCCTTATTATGTGTTTGATGTTTCTATAACTTTCAATGAGTTTCCTCGAATATTACGAATTAAGATTTATAGATTTCCCGTTGTAAAGTCCGGTCATAAAGTCAGGTCATTAGGTTCGATGACAAAGACTTTTGAGACAAAACTTCAATAGAAGCGACCACAAGGGCTCCAGCGACTTTTTCATCACCAACATTGTGTGCCGTATTAACAAGTCCGTAGGCTGATCACAGAATACACTGATATAGACTTATATGACCTTTAAACACATGGCATAAATGTTCGCCTTCGTTTGTTAAAACTTTTCTCCACCCTTCCTTGTTACGACCAATTACTGTGGACTTATTTGACCTTTCCCTTATTACATATATTAACTCTCTTACATACTAATAATCTATTTAATTCTTCTTGCTGTCCTCTCGGATACTAGCTAGTGTTTATATTACATTTTAAATGTATTTTACTGTTAGTTGTTTGCTGAAGAATAGGCTTCTTGCCGACACGTTCGTTATTTTGTTGCGTCGTGTTTTTTGACATTTTCCCAAAATTTGTTTGACTTATTTCCTACTATCTAGCCTTCTCTCCTGTAATACTATCAACATCTAAACGTAATGCTATCATCACTGCACTGTCATGCTATCTTTTCTATTTAAACATACGACTGTAACACTGCTTTAAACACAACATCGGACTGCGACACTGCTTTTAACGTTGCTTATAACACTACATCCTTCTACAACACTCCCATTTACAAGACATAGTTTATCAAAACATACCCAACCCTAAGCTGAACTTTCCAATGTTCTAGACCTACCTTTACAGTTACCTACCTCTACAAATAACTTCCTCCAGAGATAACTTCTTCCCCAGGTAATCACCTTAAAATATACCTACCTCTCAAGGTTACTATCAGACAAGGTACCCAAATCCCCAGGTAAATACCTCCCCATGTACCTACCTCCCAATGTATCTACCTCCCCAATTACCTACCTTCCAATGTTCCTTCCTCCACAGGTAACCACCTCAAGAGTACCTAAATTCATGATGAGGTCATTGAAAGACTCCCCCAGGTCCCAACGAACAATTCACTGGACGCCGTACCAACATTTGATGAGATACAGACAGCGATCCGCCCAATGTCCAATGGCAAAGTACCTGGCCTCGACATGATTCCTGCCAAAATCTACAAGGAGGGTGGACCAGCGCTGACGGGTAAGCTATTGCGTTTATTCCAAATCATCTGGCGGACGGAAACTGTACCACAAGACCTCAAGGATGCCTCAATCATCCACCTGTACAAACACAAAGGTAACCACCAGACATGCGACAATCACCGCGGAATTTCACTACTGTCCATTGCAGGCAAGATCTTGGCCCGAGCCCTTCTGAAACGCCTGAATGCACATCTGGAGCTAGGTCTCCTACCCGAAAGTCAATGCGGTTTCCGCAAAAAACGCGGAATTGTCGATATGGCGTTTGCTGCTAGACAGCTTGAAGAGAAATGCCAGGAACAATATACATACCTATAGTCTACATTTATCGACTTGAAAAAGACATTTGACAGGGTCAATAGAGGCGGCCTGTGGAAAATCATGAAGAAATACGGATGCCCAGACAAGTTCACCAACATCATCCGTCAGCTGCATGATGGTATGATGGCCCGAGTGCATGACAATGGTCAATCATCTCAAGCATTCCCCGTCAAAATCGGTGTAAACCAGGGTTGTGTTCTTGCTCCCACACTCTTCAGTATTATGTATTTCACAATGCTGTGTAATGGGTTTAAGGACTCCACCACGGGCTTGCCAGTCCGGTTTCGTACTGATGGATCAGTATGTAAGCCTTACGTTGAACCCAATATCATCATCAGTGGACATTGTCTCAACCCGGTGGATAAATTTACTTACTTGGGCAGCACCCTCTCTAGATCTGTCGTCATGAATGATGAAATGAATGGCAGACTCTCAAAATCTAGTGCCCTATTTGGCAGGCTCCGCAGCACTGTTTGGGACAGGAGAGGTATCAGTCGCGAAACAAAGCTCAAGGTCTATAGCTCAGCAGTCCTGCTCTATGGATGTGAAACGTGGACAGTCTACCAGCGTCGCGCCAATAAACTGAATCATTTTCACACTACCTGCCTCAGGAAACTCCTCAATACCAGGTTGCAAGACAAAGTCCCCGAAACCAAGGTCCTTGGTAGAGTGAACTTACCTATTATCTTTACTACTCTGATGAAGTCTCAGCTCTGTCGGATGGGACACGTAGCCCATATGCAAGAACACCGGCTCCAAAACAATTATTCTTCAGATAACTCACGATTGGCGAGCGCTCCCAAGGAGGTTAAAAAAAAAAGCGTTACAAAGACTCACTGAAAGTGGCACTAAAGGCCTTCAGCATAAACCCTACTCAATGGGTGCAGACAGCCCAGGACAGAGCCAGGTGGAGAGTTGCTGTCAAGAAGGGGGCTAAATCCCATGAAGCTAATAGAATAACCACAGCTGAGACACGCAGGCTTGTCCCAAATAGCAACATTAGGTCACCATCTGAAGCAACTATTCCATGCCCTCGGTGTCATAGATTATTCCGAGCACTGATCGGTCTAGCAAGCCACCTACGAGCTCAGCGTAATCCCAACCTCGCCCTAACCGGATGACCCGATGGTCCTAGTCGACTTCGACGGACGAACAACACAGCACCTAAACTCACATGTACATTCCCCCCCCCCCTGGTAAATACCTTGCAATGTACCTACCTCTCAGGTACCTACCACTCCTGGGTACTACCTCACAAGGTCCTCACCTCCCAGGTACCTGCCTCCCCAAGCAACAACCTCCCCCAGGTACTTACCCCAGGTGCTTATCTTCCCAGGTAAACACCTCACAAGTTAGCAATCTCATAAGTTACCTACCTCCCTGGAAAAAAAAATATGTGTGACTCTATTTGTATTGCAATCAATAGATCAACAATAACTGTTTACTAATGAAAATGACCCATCTAACATGACTCACCCCTTTAAAAAAGCCTTACATTTCTTATCTCACATTTCTCACAAAAGCCTTACCTTTCTTATCTAACATTGCTCACAAAAGCCTTACATTCTTATCTCACATGGCTCACAAAAGCCTTACATTTCTTATCTAACATTGCTCACAAAAGCCTTACATTTCTTATCTAACATTGCTCACAAAAGCCTTACATTTCTTATTTCACATTGCTCACAAAATCCTTACATTTCTTATCTCACATTGCTCACAAAAGCCTTACATTTCTTATCTCACATTGCTCACAAAAGCCTTAAATTTCTTATGTCAGAGACTACATGTCAAAACTCCCCCAACACTCACAACCAGAAAAGAAAAAAAAAACTGTTTAAATTTCTTTTCTTGTTGGACGTTCACAGTTGCGAACACTTTTGTAATAATTATGATATAATACTATTGTAGAATTAATGATAAGGTACAATTTTAGAAGTAATGATACAATAAAAATGTTGGATTTAATGATACAATACAATTTTAGAAATAATGATACAATGCAATGTCGAAATTAATGATATAATAAAAACTTAAAATTAATGATACAATACAAAGTCAGAATGAATGATACCATGCACTGTACTGATCTATTTTGCCCACAGCTGTAGACGTACCTCTGTTGTTGTACTGATCATTGCAGTCAGCATTCTAGTGGTCATCTCTTACCATTTAGTGGACAAACCTCACCGTTACCTGGACAGCTGGAGGTTGGAAACATTCAACAGGTTCGGTGATATCTGACCTTTTAGTGATTGATACACCAAGCAATTTGAATAATTTGGCATAACCTTTGTAGATTTAAAGAAAGTTAGACAAGGGAATTGGGGAAACCTATGCGTTGATTTTGGAAGGTTAGCCTTTTAGGTGATCATGGATGTTGAGCTTTGACAGTGAGACTGGGGGTGAGACTGGCAGGTGGGAGTGCTAGGTGAGACTGGAAGGTGGGACTGGAAGGTGGGACTGGAAAGTTGAACTGGAAGGTGAGACTGAGATTAGCTTTGAAAGTGATGCTGTAAAGTGAGACTGGGTGGTAAGACTGCAAGGTGGGACTAGGGATGTGATTCTGAATCGTGAGACTGGAAAGTGAGACTAGAAGGTGAGACGGGAAGGTGAGCTTGGGAGAAATAAACATAGGTGAGTATCAAATCTATTGTAAGAGAACAATTTGAAATTGAAACCCTGAATGTTTACCCTAGTAAACCTCTCCCGTCTCATTCTTTTGGTGACACTCTGTGCAATCTGCGCATCCAACCCCCCTTTTGACATGCATTGTTATCTGTTGCTCAATAGTTTATGGATCTTGTCTGAGTATGAAATTACGATTTTACAAATATTGTTTACTATAGATATAAATCGTCTGTCCCTAATATCACCAACCTACCGATACCAAGGATTCCCAGTCAGCAATGGACCAATGCTTCTAATCATTTATGGACCAATGCCTCCAGTCAGCTTTGGACCAATGCCTCCAGTCAGCTATGGACCAATGCTTCTAGTCAGTTATGGACCCCTGCGTCTAGTCAGCTATGGACCAATGCGTCCAGTCAAGCTTCAAAGATTGCAGCAGATACTAAGCCCAAGAAACGTTACCTAATCTACCTTTGTGATGGCGATGCTTATTGCTACGGCCTGGGAGACCGTCAGCGTGGTTTGATTGGTGTCTTCATTCTGTCCGAAGTGACCAATCGTCAGTTTGGTATCAAAATGACAGCACCTGCGCCATTCAGAGATTTCTATGAGCCAAACAAAGTTCTATGGGACATCTCGGAACATGAGCTTATCAATAAATCAACTACAATAATTAAGGTACGGTATTTGGGACAAATGGGAACACGAGCTTATCAATAAATCAACTACAATCATTAAGGTACGATATTTGGGACAAATCGGAATACGAGCTTATCAATAAATCAACTACAATCATTAAGGTACGGTATTTGGGGCAAATCGGAACACGAGCTTATCAATAAATCAGCACAGTTATAGAGTTAGGATATTAAAGTAGAGTATTTGAAAGTCTTGTATTATTTTTAAAAGTATCCAAATAGAAACTTGTGACTTAATTTGTGTTGTGTCTCATCCTAAATGGACGATGTATTAACTTTGTAGAAGTCATCTTCTAACAGAACACATGCTTGTGGCTTCACAAAAGTCAAAATCTGTGGCTTTCCTAAACATATATTCTGTAAATTATGGATCTTAAAAATCCAACATGTCCAAGCTATTGATTATAACTTTTAGAAATATTACCTTGGAGAAACTTGGATAATCTCATGCAAACTATATACTCTTGTACTCAAACACAAGTAGTCACTAACGCACCTTGATGGCTGATCTAACATAGACGCACCAGTAGTAACTAATGCCCATTATTGACTGGTCTAATATATGCACCAGTAGTCACTAATGCACCTTAATGACTAGTGCAACATAGACGCACAGTAGACACTAAAACACAATAATGACTAGTCTAACGCTGAAACACTGATAGACACTAAACACATTAAATTACTAGTCTAATATTGACACACTAGAAGACCCTAAACACATCAATGACTGGTCTACTATTGACACATCAGAAGCCACTCAACACATTAATGACTAGTATAATACTTAGAAGATCTTTAGCTCTCTTCCTAGTGTAACATAAATATGGATATATATGGATATATATATATATATATATATATATATATATATATATATATATATATATATATATTCTCTCTATAGAGTAACATATATATATATATATATATATATATATATATATATATATATATATATATATATATATATATATATATATATATAAACAATTCATTAAATAGTTAAAAATAATGCTAATTTACTTGTATAGTTTCGACAATTACTGAAATATCGCCATTACTTTAAATACTTTAAATGTGTCAATCTCCATTCAGTACTTTAAGACACAGACCGCTGAACTCAACCACATCAACTTTAACGAAGCGTATCCCCAAGACGTGGTCTACGTCAGGACCAACCAGGAGATCTGGCGATCCATCAAACTCAATCCTTACTACAAACGGAAGTTCCCCGACTGGGCGCGAGGAAGACGTTGCAATATATTCGCCAATGCTTGGCTCAAGCTTACAAGACCCACCCTGGAGTTACGGACTAAGCTCAATGAAGTATTGGTGACTATAGCTAAGGCCATGATAGGGAATTCATCAGAGAGTCAGTCCTGCACCAACTGTACACAAATCCATAGAGATGGGAACAACACCAAAGTTACAGCAAACCCGTCTCTGACACCTGGCATTACTTTGGACAAAATTAATGACCTTAATGGATATGCCGTGGCAAATCTTAGATTAGTCTGTGCCCATGTAAGGATGGGGCACAGTGACACCCTCCCGTTTGAGAACGACAGGAGAAATAGTTTTGACAGTGTTAGCAAGGTTTGGGATTTTCTGAGACCGTACGTGGAGAAAGGTCATCATGTCTACCTGGCAACTGACAGTGACAAGGTGAGATAAAGTTCTTAAGTATTTCCTAACAATTCCTCATTCCTCGTTGTTATGGTTGTAAAAACAGTTTTATCACGAAATGCTCACAACTGTGTGCCTTCATTTTTGTTTTCTTGTTTGAGTCTTCTTCTAGGCAACACAGTTTTGGGAAATTTCACCAAGAACATAGATAGCACCTATTATATGATCCATAGAGTCTTATTTAATAGTCACTAGCTTGTATGCTATAGTTTTAATGTGTCACAAGATGAACTATTTACAAACAGGAACTATTTAACCCACATTATGTCTCCAGGTGCGGACCAATGGGAAGGCGTTGTTCGGCGGAAGAATCCACAACCTGGACGCACCACTAGTCCACATAGCATCCGTTATGAAGGGCCAAGATAAGAGAGAGGGCCTTAAAACAGCCCTGGTAGAACAGCTGCTGTTAATGACGTCATGCGATGTTCTGATGGTCAGCAAAAGCGGTTTCAGCATGGCTGCAGCCTACATCAGAATGGGACTCATAGGTTTTAAAAATAATTTTTTATTCAAAAATGGCCATGTGTCTGGATGGAGTCTCTGGTAGAAAACAATTTCATTTTGGTGCTTACATTGTGTATGGAGATTAGGAGAATAGAGGGGATGATATGAAATATTTTAGGAGAAGGGTACACATATAAATCGACTAAATATAAATAAGTTTAGGGCCTTAAAGAGGGCATTTTATGTAAAACATACATTCATGGGTTATGGAGCAGGTCTACACAACTCATGCATCTGTGAGAGAGCAGTTCTAAACATTGTGCGTATGTGAGAGAGCAGTTCTAAACATTGTTCATATGTGAGAGAGCAGTTCTAAACATCGCATGAGTCAACACCCATTCAGCTGATTACCCTTTTTCTCGCAGCTAGGGAACGGAAGAGAACATCTCAATAATGGGGGCTACAACTTTGCACAGCGGCGTCGCATGGTGTAACTGGTGTGTGCATTGAGTTTAAAGTCACAAAGCCTCTGGTACTACACCTCCATACTTTCTGTTGGGATTGATTGAATCCCTAGCCTCAGCCTTGAAGCATGCGTTTAAGCCCCATTGTGTTTTGGTAACAACAAAATTGACCAGTAAGCCGCTGTATCATTGAGATATAGAAACCAGACATTAAAAGTGCATTAACATATAGATATCAGACATTAACAAAGATGTAGAAACTAGATATTATCAGTGCACTAAGATAGTTATAAAAACCAGACAATAACAGTGCACTAAGGTATAGAAACTAGACATTAACAGTGCACTAAGATAAAGAAAATAAAAATTATCAGTGCACTAAGATACTTATAGAAGCCAGAAACTATCAGTGCACTAAGAATTTTAAAGAAACCAGACTATAGGTGTATCATACTTAGAGTATATTGCCCCTCTGATGTATCATACTTAGAGTATATTGCCCCTGTGGTGTATCATACTTAGAGTATATCGCCCCTCTGGTGTATCATACTTAGAGTGTACGGCCCATGTGGTGTATAATACTTAGAGTGTACGGCCCTTGTGGTGTATCATACTTACAGTGTATTGCCCGTGTGATCTATCATACTTAGAGTGTGTGGCCACTGTGATGTATAATACTTAGAGTGTACGGCCCGTGTGATGTATCATACTTAGAGTGCATGGCCTATGTAATGTATCATTCTTAGAGTGCATGTCCTCTGTGGTCTATCATACTTAGAGTATATTGCCCCTGTGGTGTATCATACTTAGAGTATATTGCCCGTGTGGTCTATCATACTTAGAGTGCATAGCCTATGTAGTGTATCATTCTTAGAGTGCATGTCCTCTGTGGTCTATCATACTTAGAGTGCATGGCCTATGTGGTCTATCATACTTAGAGTGTGTGGCCTCTGTTGTCTATCTTACTTAGAGTGTGTGGCCTCTGTGGTTTATCATACTTAGATTGCATGTTCCGTGAAGTGTATCATACTTAGAGTGTGTGGCCTCTGTTGTCTATCTTACTTAGAGTGTGTGGCCTCTGTTGTCTATCATACTTAGATTGCATGTTCCGTGAAGTGTATCATACTTAGAGTGTGTGGCCTCTGTTGTCTATCTTACTTAGAGTGTGTGGCCTCTGTGGTCTATCATACTTAGAGTGTGTGGCCTCTGTTGTCTATCTTACTTAGAGTGTGTGGTCTCTGTGGTCTATCATACTTAGAGTGTGTGGCCTCTGTTGTCTATCTTACTTAGAGTGTGTGGCCTCTGTGGTCTATCATACTTAGAGTGTGTGGCCTATGTGGTCTATCATACTTAGAGTGTGTGGCCTCTGTTGTCTATCATACTTATAGAGTGTGTGGTCTCTGTTGTCTATCATACTTAGAGTGTGTGGCCTCTGTTGTCTATCTTACTTAGAGTGTGTGGCCTCTGTTGTCTATCATACTTAGAGTGTGTGGCCTCTGTGGTCTATCATACTTAGAGTGTGTGGCCTCTGTTGTCTATCTTACTTAGAGTGTGTGGCCTATGTTGTCTATCTTACTTAGAGTGTGTGGCCTCTGTGGTCTATCATACTTAGATTGCATGTTCCGTGAAGTGTATCATGCTTAGTGTAAAGTATTATTTTATACTGTAGAGGATGATTGAAATATCCCAATTATATAGACATACGTACGTATAAACTAAAATGAATATATATATAAACATACATAAGAACATCCATGAATAAATATATTTGTTCATGCTTTTGTCATTATATATGTTATCTTTCCCTATCGGTATGTATTTCGTCTTGCTCACTATTAATGAAAGCCTAATACCTCCTGAATCAGCACCCTCAGTGATGTAAGTAACGATTCGCAACTGTACCATACCATTTTATCCTTATTAACATTGCAAAAATAAAAAAAAAATTCTCTTGCTAATGTTCCAAAATAATTTCTAAATAGAAATATCAACACCCTGGCTTTTTCAAACATTTTTTTTTTTGAAACTCTCTAAAAATTAACTTCTACAGTTGCTCTAATTTAAAAAAAAATCTCTATAAACTATTTAATTAATAAACATTTAAAAGAATTTAATTAACAAACCTTCTAAAATATTTAATTAACTAATTTACTTTACCATTTATAAACAAACCTTCAAAAAATGTTAAACGGTTGAATTAACAAATATTTAAACTTTTTAAAATGTTTACTTAGCTAACCATTTCAGCTATTTAATCATATAACCTTTTTAACTATTTAATGAAAAAACCTTTTAAACTATTTAATTAGCAAACTTTAAAAACTATTTAATTAGCAAACTTTAAAAACTATCTAATTAGCAAACTTTAAAACTATTTAATTAGCTAAATTTTAAAATTATCTAATTAGCAAACTTTTAAAATTATTTAATTAGCAAACTTGCAAACTTTTACAACTATTTAATTAGCAAACTTTTAAAATTATTTAATTAGCAAACTTTTACAACTATTTAATTAGCAAATATTTACAACTATTTAATTAGCAAACTTTTAAAATTATTTAATTATCAAACTTTAAAAATTATTTAAATAGCAAACGTTTACAACTATTTAATTAGCAAACATTTAAATCTATTTAATTAGCAAACATTTAAATCTATTTAATTAGCAAACATTTAAATCTATTTAATTAGCAAACATTTAAATCTATTTAATTAGCAAACATTTAAATCTATTTAATTAGCAAACATTAAATCTATTTAATTAGACAACTTTTCATTGAATTTAAAAAAAAGCAGCAGCTTTCACTTTAGAGAGACAACTCTTCCAAAATGTATATCTTGGAAACATGGGTTATTGGTACTGTCTATAGTATCGCATATGCTTGTTTTCTAAAATCGTGGATCTTATTCCTCTTAAAATCTGGGGTCCTTTATCCTGGTTTCCTATGTGGTCTCAATCTTGAGTTCTATGTGTTCTTGATCCTAGTTTCAATGTGTTCTTAATCCTTGTTTAAATGTGTTCTTAATAATAGTTTCTATGTGTTCTTACTCCTAGTTTCTATGTGTTCTTAATCCTAGTTTCTATGTGTTCTTAATCCTTGTTTAAATGTGTTCTTGATCCTAGGTTCAATGTGTTTTTAATCCTTGTTTAAATGTGTTCTTAATAATAGTTTCTTTGTGTTCTTAATCCTAGTTTCAATGTGTTCTTAATCCTAGTTTCTAGTGTTCTTAATCCTAGTTTCTTTGTGTTCTTAATCCTAGTTTCTTTGTGTTCTGAATCCTAGTTTCTTTGTGTTCTTAATCCTAGTTTCAATGTGTTCTTAATCCTAGTTTCTTTGTGTTCTTAATCCTAGTTTCTTTGTGTTCTTAATCCTTGTTTCTAGTGTTCTTAATCCCAGTTTCTAGTGTTTTTAATCCTAGTTTCAATGTGTTCTTAGTCCTAGTTTCAAAGTGTTCTTTTCCTAGTTTCAATGTGTCCTTAATCCTAAATTCTAAGTGTTCTTAATCCTAGTTTCTCTGTGTTCTTAATTCCAAGTTCAATGTGTTCTTAATCCTAGTTTGTATGTTTTCTTAATCCTAGTTTCTATGTGTTCTTAATCCTAGTTTCTATGTGCTCTTAATCCTGGTTTCAATGTGTTCTTAATCCTAGTTTCTATGTGCTCTTAATCCTAGTTTCTTTGTGTTCTTAATCCTAGTTTCTATGTGTTCTTAATCCTAGTTTCTATGTGCTCTTAATCCAAGTTTCAATGTGTTCTTAATCCTAGTTTCTATGTGTTCTTAATCCTAGTTTCTATGTGCTCTTAATCCTAGTTTCAATGTGTTCTTAATCCTAGTTTCTATGTGCTCTTAATCCTAGTTTCTATGTTTTCTTAATCCTAGTTTCTATGTGTTCTTAATCCTATTTTCTATGTGCTCTTAATCCTAGTTTCTATGTGTTCTTAATCCTAGTTTGTATGTTTTTAATCCTTTCATTAAGGGAAGGGGTTTAGCAAAATTCGGATTTTTTCTATGTGTGTTATTTGAGTTATTGTTTTGTAAAGTAACTTTAGTTCCCGCATTGCTGTCTCCAATTTTTGGCGAGGTATAACTAGTTATAACGTAATTCTCAATGGATCCGTCACTAACTGCAAGGTTGAATAGCATACATAATTCTCTATGGATCTGTATCTAGCCGCAAGGTTCAATAGCATACATAATTCTCTATTGATCTGTCAGTAACTGCAAGGTTCATAAGCATACATAATTTTCTATGGATCTGTCACTAACGGCAAGGTTCAATAGCCTACATAATTCTCCATGGAACTGTCACCAACTGCAAGGATCAATAGCCTACATAATTTTCAATGGATCTGTCACTAACGGCAAGGTTCAGTAGCCTACATAATTCTTTTCTTTTCATATTTGAGGGCCCACGATCAATTTATTGATCATTTTTGGCTCCTGGTTTGAATTCAGAGTTTGCCTTCTCTTAGATGAGTTGCCTTCCAAGGCTGCCGAGTCCCATCCACCCGGGGTGCTTGGAATGTTGGCTTTGGTGGGCTGGTGGGGATTGAACTCCAGACCACCAGCTACTGGGATGGAGTCAGTTTACACCGCTCGGCCATCCAGCACCTTGCTTGGCTTCTTTGAATGACAGAGGTTTGGAATATCTTTTCAACTCAAGCTCTCAGTAATGTCAGATTTATATTGTATTTAGATTTCATTTCAGAAGCATAGTAGTTTTGTTATTTTTATAATCACAAACAAAATTCTTGAAAAGTGAACTATAAAAACAATGAGCCAATGAAGGCTAAAATAAATATATCCAAAAATGTTTATTTTTTCAAAAATGGATTTGCATCCAATGAACAAATACAAAATTAGCAGTGTCTTGTAAACTGGTCGAGAGTCTCTTTTTGCCAGTCGGTCAAAGCACAAACAACTTAATCAGCATCCATCAAATGGAAATAATCAACGGATCACTTGTCTTAGGATGAGCCGACTATCTGTTGCACTAAGCCTTTGACTTGTTTAAAGTCCTCAAGACATACATTTTCTGGGAGCCTTTGTCTTGCTTCAGGATTTACAGCTAGAATTGAACAGGACATGTACAGTGCTACAAATGTCCCTCCTGAAAACAGTTCCTTGGGTGTTGGGAACTCATGAGCAAGCACATTACCAAGGAATGCGTAGGCGTGCCTGTAAAGGGACTGAAACCAGTTTTACACCGTCACACATCGAACACCGGGCACGAACTTAAACAAATGAAAGCGCCTTGGCTCATGACAGGCCATTGTCCATGCCGCCAGCACAAAAAACTCTTCGGGGTGCAAGTACAGATTTCGCTGCCAGTTCAACTTCAAGAAATAGCGCAGCAGGTAGCACAGGAAGCCCATGCGGATCCCATAGAGTTTCAAATAAGACCTACCTTTCATCATAACCTGCGGCTCTTGGTGCTGTATGATTATCTCAAACAAGCAGACGTTGGCAGAGAAGGAATTCTTTCTTACTTGGGCAAGGGAAGGAATCCTGAAGTTTTCTGCTTTCTTTACTCGGGTCTCATTCATCAACTGTTGCGATGAACGTCCGATCTCCACAATCTCGTGTCTGTCTGGAGGGAGTGCAATCTTGTACACATAGGAGCGTAGAGTTGACAATGTTTCCTCTGCCCCTGGAAAGTGGGGTCCTGGTTCCTCTAATATCTGCCGGTGCCAATATGTCCCAAGGTGCATTGATACTATTGTGCTGGGCAGTTGCCCTCGCCTGATGCCATCAACTATCAAATTGAAGATGTAACCCTTCTGGTGCTCCTCCTCATCGGCCAGGGTCAAGGAGTAGAACTGGCGAGAATGATTGACGCATCCTGAAAGTTACTGATTGTATAGGGATTACTAATATGGACATAACAGAACTAGAAAGTTTTATTTACTTCATTGGAAATTTTCATCCAACAATTAAATTCACTTCAATGATCCATAAAAGCACCATCAATTTTTTGGACTTACGAATTAACCTTCATGAGAACAAAATATCTACGTCCATTTTTTATAAACAAACAGACAGTCATAGCTTCTTGCTATATTCATCATCCCACCCTCAATGGTGTAAAAACTCCATCCCATTTTCTCAGTTGCTGAGACTCAGAAGACTATGTAGTAATGAAGAAGATTTTGGAGAAAGAATGTCTGAAATGTTGGATTTTTTCCGACGCAGATTATACCCCGAAGAAATTTTAAAAGCAGCTGTCACTCGAGTTAAAGGTATGACTAGACAGGCTTCTTTTAAAGCTACTCATTCTGACACTAGCGATAGGTCTAAATTTATCTTAACTTTTCATCCCCACAACCTAAAAGCTCGCTCTCTGGTTCTTAAAAACCGCTCCATTCTTATGGCGGACCCTGTCACAAATGCGATTTTTAGAAAACCTCCTCTTTTCGCTTTCCGGCGGGACAAGAGCCTTAGGGACATGCTAGTTAGAAGCCACCTCCCTGCTATTAAAGCATATAAAGGCACAAAATGTTGCAACCGTAGCCGTTGCAACTCATGTCCCTATGTGATCGAAACTGATACGATCACTTTCCCTCTGGGAGTATTCAGAATAAAAGATGGCTTTACCTGCACAAGTCGCAACGTGATTTACACCATCATTTGCAAAAAGTGCGGTAAACTATACATAGGAGAGACAGGTCGTCGCCTTGGGGACCGTTTCAGAGAGCACCTCTATAACATAAATAAACACGCTCTCTGTCCGGTCTCCAAACATTTCAATAGCCCTAACCATAATGGTATCTCAGATATTGTAGTTACTGGTATACTCTATACTAGTAACACTGCAGATAGAATCTATATGGAGAACAAATTAATAACTAGATTTGGTACGTTGTCTCCATATGGATTGAACCAAATCCATAGTTTTACTTAGCTGCCATGTCTTTTTCCTGTTTGGTTTTTCCAATTATGTTTGAATCACTTCCTTTCTACATCTCTTTACTTTGTTTTTGTCAGGTTTAAGCGCCCTCTCCTATATTTTTTCTGTTTTAGGTAGGATATATATATTGACATTATGTAAATTTAATTTATACTTATTTAAATGTGTTGTGTTTGTTTGTACTGATGAAGGCATGTGCCGAAACGTTTAATTCTGTATAATGTACAATTATTATTAAAGCTAACTCATATTGTTCTATTGACACAATCTGTTCGTGTCTTATTAATATGAAAGTTACTGTCATGGGCCATGTACTCTCCAAAGAATTCAAAATTATCTGCTGTCCCGTTCTCATTGATCAGAGAGTCTATCTTGTCAAACTGCCCCAAGTAATTCTCTCTGAATACTTTTTTGGAATACTGATGGTGGCCAGCTCAACAAGGGCTTTGTGGTTAGGTAAATTTAGCACTTTCATAATGCTGTCCGTTCGTATGATCCCACAGATTAACTTCTCTATGGAACTGTCACCAACTGCAAGGTTCAATAGCCTACATAATTTTCAATGGATCTGTCACTAACGGCAAGGTTCAATAGCCTACATAATTCTCTATGGAACTGTCACCAACTGCAAGGTTCAATAGCCTACATAATTTTCAATGGATCTGTCACTAACGGCAATGTTCAATAGCCTACATAATTTTCAATGGATCTGTCCCTAACGGCAAGGTTCAATAGCCTACATAATTTTCAATGGGTCTGTCACTAACGGCAATGTTCAATAGCCTACATAATTTTCAATGGATCTGTCACTAATGGCAAGGTTCAATAGCGAGCAAAACAAAAAAAGACAACCTCCTGCTAGTTGCGCTAAATGAAATACTTTAAAATACCGAAGTGTGGTGGGGGGTGGTGTGGTTGGGGGGGGGGGGGGGGGGTTAGGATTAATTGTGAATCTTATTAAGTGCGTCACTTAAAAGTACGTTTTGTCAAGTCACTTTTAGAAGCTTGGAGGTTCACGCAATGGTGACCCTTATTGTTTAGCGGGCTATAACAAAAAATAAAAATACGCTAAAAAAACACGATCTATCACTGAGTTCAGTATTGTACAATATCAAAATACCCTAGTACTGCACCTAACAGCGGGCACATTTTTGTTCAAGATAAAATTCCTAAATCTAATTGGGATTCTTAAAGAACTGTTAGTATTTTGATTTTATTTTATATAAATGGTTTAGATTATTTATTGATTAAAATTTAAATTTATAATAATAATTATTATTGTTTTAACACACCATACGCAACATATCCAACAAACAAACTTAAAGCTTCATGTCTTTATGTGTAAAAAAAAATGCAAGTTACTAAATGTTGAAAAGAAAGAATTGCAACTTAGTTTTAAACATTGTTAAGATAAGAAAGTGCTGTCCAAATCATTGTACAATTTTAGTGGTAAGTTAAGATAAGAAAGTGCTGTCCAAATCATTGTACAATTTTAGTGGAAATTGGTACAGATATAATGTTAATTTAATATTTAACTCCGTAAATTTACCATTTTATGTTTTTTACCATTTTATGTTTTTTACCATTTTATATTTTTTACCATTTTATGTTTTTACCATTATAAGGGCGAGTTGAAGTTTTGTCTTGAGGAAGATGTTATAGGTTAAGATCAACGTCTCTAAACCCGATTACGTCACGGGTTTCATTTTGGCATGCACTTTACTTTAACAGGACCATATTCTTTAAATATACGGAACTATGAGTTAAGCTATCTATTTTTTTAAAGAAAATCTAACATTGTATGATTTACCTGTGTGGGACAGTGTGTAGTTTACAGGTGTGGGATATTATGTGGTTTACGGGTGAGGGATATTGTGTGGTTTACATGTGTTGGATATTGTGTGGTTTACGGGTGTGGGATATTGTGTGGTTTACGGGTGAGGGATATTGTGTGGTTTACATGTGTTGGAAATTGTGTGGTTTACGGGTGTGGGATATTGTGTGGTTTACGGGTGAGGGATATTGTGTGGTTTACATGTGTTGGATATTGTGTGGTTTACGGGTGTGGGATATTGTGTGGTTTACGGGTGAGGGATATTGTGTTGTTTACATGTGTTGGATATTGTGTGGTTTACGGGTGTGGGATATTGTGTGGTTTACGGGTGTGGGATATTGTGTGGTTTACGAGTGAGGGATATTGTGTGGTTTACATGTGTTGGAAATTGTGTGGTTTACATGTGTTGGAAATTGTGTGGTTTACATGTGTTGGAAATTGTGTGGTTTACATGTGTTGGAAGTTGTGTGGTTTACAGGCATGGGAAATTCTGTGGTTTAAATGTGTGGGCCATTGTGTGGTTAATGGTTTGAAAGTGTGTGGGTTATTGGTGTGGGGCAGTGTGTGGTTAACGGGGTGGTACATTAGAATTTCAATAAATTTTAGACTTTCTGAAAAAAGCGTGTGATCGTTTATTAAGTGGTGCTTCTATACCATCCCAGTGGTGCTTCTATACCATCCCAGTGGTGCTTCTATACCATCCCAGTGGTGCTTCTATACCATCCCAGTGGTGCTTCTATACCATCCCAGTGGTGCTTCTATACCATCCCAGTGGTGCTTCTATACCATCCCAGTGGTGCTTCTATACCATCCCAGTGGTGCTTCTATACCATCCCAGTGGTGCTTCTATACCATCACAGTGGTGCTTCTATACCATCCCAGTGGTGCTTCTATACCATCCCAGTGGTGATTCTATACCATCCCAGTGGTGCTTCTATACCATTCCAGTGGTGCTTCTATACCATCCCAGTGGTGCTTCTATACCATCCCAGTGGTGCTTCTATACCATCCCAGTGGTGCTTCTATAACATCCCAGTGGTGCTTCTATACCATCCCAGTGGTGCTTCTATAGCATCACAGTGGTGCTTCTATACTATCCAAGTGGTGCTTCTATACCATCACAGTGGTGCTTGTCTACCAACACATTGGTGCTTCTATACCATCCCAGTGGTGCTTCTATACCATCCCAGTGGTGCTTCTATACCATCCCAGTGGTGCTTCTATACCATCCCAGTGGTGCTTCTATACCATCCCAGTGGTGCTTCTATACCATCCCAGTTGTGCTTCTATACCATCCCAGTTGTGCTTCTATACCATCCCAATGGTGCTTCTATACCATCCAAGTGGTGCTTGTCTACCATCACAGTGGTGCTTGTCTACCATCACAGTGGTGCTTGTCTACAATCACTGGTGCTTGTGTAATATAGTTCAGGAGCGAGGGAAAAGTTTGGGTACATTTTTAACAAAGAAACCGATTGATCAAAATCTGTTCATGATACAAGTTTTTATAATTGCACCTGTATTTAAAAAAAAAATTAATGATATGTTTTTAAAACTTTAAGAATATATGTTTTCTTTTTTAGTTCAGGGAGTGTATGAGCATCGTCCAGGGCTACCATTTATAGAAGATAAACATTTCTCAAAATACAATGCTTCTAGAAACATAAACCACTATACATAGATACTTATAGAAAAATAAAGAAAGTCTGATTTACTAATTCCTAAATATACATTTCAAGGACTTGGAAATCTGCCATTATAGTTTTAGGATAAAATACAACATACCTTGATTCAGATTTTTATTTAAAGAATACATTTTTAGATGTTTAGAATTATAAATATCATGTAGAAATTAGCGCAAGAGGCCCTCTATCTGAACACACCCAGTTACACCGCGTCTTATCGTCTAGTGTTGTATAGGAAGCTAAGACTTCATGTTCCTCCAATGTTGTTATATTTATTGTTGATAGAGCTATAGCTTATAACTTCGATAAACATATAGCTAATGATGTTGTTAAGGAGGACGCATTTTTACGCTGTTACTTAGTTAATTGTAATTTATAATGGTGATTTCGCACTGCATATTATCTCGATTATTATTTTGGATAAAATTAAAGTTCCATGATTGACTTCCATGTTTCTTTATGGGTTAACAGTAGATTATTTATATACAACAGAGACACATAAACATATACAGATCAACAGATACACATATATTCTTTATTTTAAATGACAACAAAGAAATCATGTTATTGTTTGCATGGACAGGAATCATGGGAGATAAATAATTTTAAAATACAGAAATCAACTTTGCTGCGGTGTCTGAAGATGCCAGTTATTGCTCATATCATATCCCAGTTATTTGTTTATGAATTCTAGACCCATAAATACAGATAAAACCTTGACAAGTGTGTACTGGTACTTTTAACGGAGGTGTCTTCTCATTGGCTACTTCTGGAAATACAAAATAAGTTATCCTAAAATACGACTCACCAAATTTTAAACTATTGTAAAATTAATTTAATGCTTCAATTTACGTTTTTGATCTTGTTTGATGAACTGTCTGTACCAAACTGTTCGGGAGTGTCTCATCCAGGTTTGCACCGAGTCATTGGTCATCGATCTCATGGTTTCTTTTGGACGAGAAAACAGTTCTCGGATTTTTTGGAACCGATTAATCGGTTGAAAGGAAATTTTAAAATTGTTTTTGTGATATGTCTATCTGAAGAGTTACATGTATTTGTTTTTGTGATATGTCTATCTGAAGAGTTACATGTATTTGTTTTTGTGATATGTCTATCTGAAGAGTTACATGTATTTGTTTATGATATGTCTATCTGAAGAGTTACAGCTACCAAAAGCCCTAAGAGTGATCTCAACAAGACTCTAAGAGTGATGTCATACATCTCAACAAGACTCTAAGAGTGATGTCATACATCTCAACAAGACTCTAAGAGTGATGTCATACATCTCAACAAGACTCTAAGAGTGATGACATACATCTCAACAAGACTCTAAGAGTGATCTCATACATCTCAACAAGACTCTAAGAGTGATGTCATACATCTCAACAAGACTCTAAGAGTGATGACATACATCTCAACAAGACTCTAAGAGTGATGTCATACATCTCAACAAGACTCTAAGAGTGATGACATACATCACACCAAGACTCTAAGAGTGATGTCATACATCACCCAAGACTCTGAAAGTGATGTTTCACATCACCCAAGACTCTTAGAGTGATGTCATAAATCCCCCCCCAAGACTCTGAAAATGATGTCATACATCACTCAGCCACAGTTCACTGTCTTTCTCTTTCTGTGACGTTAGTGTCTACACGGTGATGGGGCGGCACCAAATTCTATCACATTAAACTCCTCAGCTTTAGACACTTCAATAGTTTGATATTACTTAACCAAGTCTGGAGATATTTATCTTTAGTTATTAAGCTCGTTAAATTCCGCTAGTGCCATACGTTACATGATGCGCCTCATGATGCGCCCCATGATGCGCCCCATGATGCGCCCCATGATGCGCCCCATGATGCGCCCCATGATGCACCCCATGATGCGCCCCATGATGCGCCCCATGATGCGCCCCATGATGCTCCCCATGATGCGNCGCCCCATGATGTGCCCCATGATGTGCCCCATGATGTGCCCCATGATGCGCCCGATGATGCGCCCCATGATGCACCCCATGATGCATCCCATGATGTGCCCAATGATGCACCCCATGAAGCGCCCCATGATGCGCCCCTTGATGCACCCTATGATGCACCCTATGATGCGCCCCATGATGCGCCCCATGATGCACCCTATGATGCGCCCCTTGATGCACCCTATGATGCGCCCCATGATGCGTCCCATCATGTGTCGCATATTACGTTACATAAGAAAATGCTAAAAACAAATTTAATAGATTATGTGGTATATTTAAATAATGATCAATTTTTAATTTTATTTTAGTATTATTTTTAATAATACGTTTAGTATTTAGTGGGGTTGGGTGTGGGTGGGATGAGGTTGGGGGGTTGGGTTTAGGTGGGATGAGGTTGGGATAGGGTGAGGGGAAATTAATTTCATCGTCTAGGATCAAAGTAAAATTCTTGGGTTGGCCTGAGTAGCGCTCGCTTCTATCTTTGTATCCGGTTATTATCATAGAAATGGTTTCCACTATCTCCCGTAGGATACTCCATTTAGAAGCTCTATTATTAATAGTTTTTGAAAAAATGTTTGCTTACAATATTATTTTCAGTTAAATCTATACTTACAATATTAGTTTTAATTTAACGTTTTCTTACAATAGGATTTTCCATTTCAACGTTTTACTTTGATCAATCATAATGAAACCGTTGTCATTTAATCTTTACTCCGCCAATTTGAGAACCTGTGCACCACTAGAATCCAACAGAACTCTATTTTAGACATTCAATGCATCTATGACTCTAGTTGTTTATTCAAACTATGACTCAAGGTGTTAATTTAAACTATGACTTTAAGTGTTCTGTTAAACTATGACTTTACGTGTTCAGTTAAACTATGACTTTACGTGTTCAGTTAAACTATGACTCTAGGTGTTCAGTTAAACTATTACACTAGGTCATTTTTAAAATTGTCACTCGGTCGGTTCAAATAATAGCTATTTAAATTTTTGTTTAACTAAAACTCAATATCTTCTAATGGGGCAATAAAAGACTTTCTTATCCGAATTCTAAAAATAGAATAAATATAAATCATGAAAGATGTGTATAATACAAACAATATTCAGTAGGCCAAGGTCAAATAGCATTCACACGGCATTCAGAGTAGACCAAGGTCAAATAGCATTCACTCGGCACTAGACATCCTTCAAAATAATTCAAACGTCAATCACACATCATTCAAACACCATACATTTTACAAAGTTCATTTACACTGATTTCAGACATCAAGGTTAGCTCAAGTCAATTAAAAGCACATGAGTAAAAAAAATGAAAAGATGACGTCAGTCAACACGACATGGACAATGTCATTGCATGTTGACATGAGACTTGGACAATGTCATTGCATGTTGACATGAACTTGGACAATGTCATTGCATGTTGACATGAGACATGGACAATGTCATCGTTATGTCATCTTTTGTTGACATGAGATTTAAACTACATTAACCTGAGCATTATTTCATATCATCAATTCTGACAGAACCGAATGGATGAATCCACAGATTTAATATCATTGATAATGGACACAGAAATGAATGGATAGCACAGCAAAACATGACGTTAAGACGTCAAGATAATACGTCAATGTAGGATTGCTGGGTGGTGCTAGGCTGTGGTGCGGTCTTAACTGAGTCAATCCCAATTGTGTGGTTCGATCCCAAGCAAAGACCACGTCAAGCTAATAGTTCATCGGTACCCCGTTTGGGTAGGACCTGTTAACCTTGAATGACAAAGCCTCTAAGAAAAGGAAACACTGAACGGAAACCTGGGAAGGAGTCCCAAAGGCGGGTACTTTAACACAAGGACGCTAATGATTCCAAGCTGCAACATGATCTTCCCTTGCGCTGCTATCCAGGTGCGTGGAGAGAGGCAATTTGCGGTCTAGGGAACCAGCTTATAGCTCTACATAAAAAATCCCAGGCCTTGTGATTTCGTCCTGTGAAGTCAACTTATACCATCGTCACATTGTGACATCTACACCATCGTAACATTGTGACATCTGCACCATCGTCACATTGTGACGGACGGATGCCATTAAAAATACATAAAAAGTACCTTAAGTTTTGAAATGGATAACACACAACATAACACACAACATAACACACACCATAACACACACCATAACACAAAGCATTCTCTAAAGGTATCTTAAAATAACTATAAAATATTAATGTACAACCTATAGGGCATGAGATATCAATGTGATAAATTTTGTTCTGAAACCCAACATGGCATGAAAAATTAATGTAAACGGACAAACCAAAATATATATCGTAAACAAAGTACCTTTAAATTAGTTTTCAGTGTGGGTCAGACATTCCAGTTGATTCCAGACCTATTCCAGTCTGGTTCAGCCATCTCGACCCACCCCAGTGTAGGCGAGCCCTTGCGTCCCAATTTCTCGGCCATCAAATCTTAGCCATATATACCTTTCTAAATATCAAAATCAACCATATATACATTTCTTTCATAAATATCAATCCCTGCCAGAGATAACTATCTAAATATCAAAAGAAAATCAATGTAACCAAACATGTATGTCAATTTTAAAACCGGTATTATAACTTGTTATTTTAGAAACAAATTTGAAATAAAAATAATTTAAAATAAATACATTTCTCTCGTCTTCTTTCTACCCCTGACTCTCTCAACATCCATCAACCTTAGACGCTCTCGTCTTCTTTCTACCCCTGACTCTCTCAGCATGCGTCAATATATGACGCTCTCGTCTTCTATCTATCACTTACTCTCTTAGCGTCCATAAACCTCTGACTCTCTCGTCTTCTTTCTACCCCTGACTCTCTCAGAATCCATCAACCTGTGACTCTCTTATCTTCTTTCTACCCCTGACTCTCAAAGCATTCTTGATCCCTGACTCTCTGAGTCTCCTTCGACCCCTGACTCTCTCAGCGCTCTTGACCACTGACTCTCTATGTCTCCTTCAAACCCCGACTCTATCGACATCTTTCAACCACTGACTCTCTTAGCCTACTTCAACCCCTGACTCCATTGACCCCGTAACTCCCCAGCCCCCAAAAGCATCCACCTCAAACTGTCCCTGAGTCATGTTGACCGATTTCAGAGTTGTTTTTGACACCAGTGCTAGCAGACAATGTCAACCTTATGGTGAGGCCAGGGTTACACAACAAAAAGACAATGTCAACCTTATGGTGAGGCCAGGGTTACACAACAAAAAGACAAAACAAAATTGATATAAATGAGTACATAGGTATGACATGTTGATCGTATAAATCGTCAACAAATGGATTAATTGATAATAAATGATCATTTGTGTACATATTGAAACATTGAACCAATGAATTTAGTGATTATAAATACTTGTTCGGCACTTAATTCAAACATACCATATTCCTTTTTGACGCACACATATAAACAACACTTTAGTCAAACACACACATATTCCTAATTGACGCACACCACGACATATAAACTACACTTTAGTCCAACACACACATATTCCTAATTGACGCACACATATAAACAACACTTTAGTCAAACACACACATATTCCTAATTGACGCACACCACGACATATAAACTACCCTTTAGTCAAACACACACATATTCCTAATTGACGCACACCACGACATATAAACTACACTTTAGTCAAACACACACATATTCCTAATTGACGCACACCACGACATATAAACTACACTTTAGTCAAACACACACATATTCCTAATTGACGCACACCACGACATATAAGCTACACTTTAGTCAAACACACACATATTCCTTATTGACGCACACCACATATAAAAAACAAGGGTCGGACAAAATAATAAATTAACAGGTTTGGTGGTGGGGGGTGGGGGGTGGGGACTGAGTTAAGTTTCGAGATCAAGAACTGGTCACGTGAGTAGCCGATGGACGAGCAGGACTGACAGGACAAACAGTGAGTGAGAGCTGGCAGTCTGAACACTGAGGACCGCCTTGGATTCTTGTGGTCCCGTCATTGAGCCCGCTGAAATGAACAAAGAATCCATGGACACCATCTACAATACGCCTATATGTGTAATGACCATCACCTATTATAATAAATATATTCAAATATTTAATAGTTAATCAATTGACAAAGAGAGTGAACTTGATGTTTTCATCATATAATCAATAATCATTTATGTACAAGATTCGCAATTTACCTGTATCGTTCATGACGTCAATATCCCTCCCACCCTCTCCCCACCATCTCCCCACCCTCTCCCACCCCCTCTCCCCACTCCTCTCTGTCCCCTCCTCCTAACCCTAAACCCCTTTATATAATGCCATAATTACAATAGCATTAGGTATTCTCTCTTAAAAAAAACCATCCATATCTCTATATTATACATTCTTCCTTAAAATATTTATATATTTAAATTTATAAATTCTTCCCTTTAAAACATTATAGGTCTATATTTATATATTCTTCTATTAAAACATTCATATTTATTTTTATAAATTCTTCCTACATTTATACATCTGTAATTGTAAATTCTTACCTTAATACATTTATATATCTATATGTATGAATAATTATTCATTAAAATATGTACATATCAACATTTATTATAATTTTTATCTTGAAGCATTTATTATGTACCTAAATTAATGGATCCCTTTAAAGAAAGAATTTCCCGAACTATAAACGAATTATTTTTGCGCATTTGAAAGGAAGCAAAGTTTAAATGAAATAAATGTACTGCAGTATGTTATAGAGTACTACATCAACTTATAGAGTACAATACTACAATATGTTATAGAATAGAGTGCTGCAATATGTTATAGAGTAGAGTAATACAACATGTGATAGAGTGGATCGCTAGAGTACTACACTATGATATAGAATAGAGTACTACAAAATGTTATACAATATATTACTGTAACACGTTACAGAATATAGTACTACAATATATATATAAGAATGCGCTTTTCTTACGTAACTCCAAAGATCCGATAAGATTTAAGTACGTTTGGATTCCTAAAAACAGTCATAGTTATTTTCTATTATTTTACGGTAGTCGAATACATTTAAATGCGCAAAAAATATTTTAAATCCGCTTTTATTTTAGTAAAAGTTGTAATATTATAAATTGCAAATACATTTAAAGTATCAACCAAGGAACTATTTTAAGCGATTTGTATGTGTTTGAAAATTAGGAGAAAAAAAAAATAGTAAAAAAAAAAAAAATCATGACCAAAGAATTACACCTTCATCACATTTATCGAAAAAACCCAAACATCAGTCGTTTTTAGTGCGTCTTTTAGTGTGTTGTTGATATTGTTGTAATATTATAAATTTCAAATAAATTTAAAATATCAACAAAGGAACTATTTTAAGCGATTTGTATGTGTTTGAAAATTAGGAGAAAAAAAAAATAGTAAAAAAAAAAAAAAATCATGACCAAAGAATTACACCTTCATCACATTTATCGAAAAAACCCAAACATCAGTCGTTTTTAGTGCGTCTTTTAGTGTGTTGTTGATATTGCGAAATAAAATTAAAATTATTTTTATCTAAATTATCACGTAAATGACGTCATATCAAGATTAGCCCATACGCCAAAACTCTTAGGTTTCTTTAAATTTAAAAACCGCGCATGACCAAACTGATAATCTATGATCACTTTTTAAAAGTAAAAGTAATAAGAACAATTTATTGCTTTTTAAATTGTTAATAAAAAACAACAACATTTTAGCTTCGTATATTTTAACATTTTAAGAGTTATGCCTTTTTGATTAAAAAAATATACTGTTATTCAATTTATAACGTAATAAAAACTAAACTTTAAATATAATTCTAATAAGAAAATGCAGTTTAAGTCAAACAGTGCAGGGAAACTCCATAACCAAATATCATTCACTAATCCAATTATAACTCATCCAACTTACGAACAACCATATGAAGTGCAAAATATGTTAGTTTGGGTATGGAGGTTATTGCAATCCGGTGGAAGATTGTATTAATTTTAATAAAAAATCTTGAGGGGGTCTGGCTATTTTGCCCCAGGCAGCACAAGATAAGTCTCAAAATAAATGAATGAATTTGATAAATTATTAATCTCCTTTGGTACATACAAATCGGAGAGTGTAAATAGGATGTGCATATTTTTACGTGGATGACAATATATTTAAATCCTATGGTATTACCTTTGTGATAAAAGAGAGGTTACACTCTCTTTTTACAAATAATCATTTGCTGAACAATTAAGAAACTTAATGGCGTTAACAAAACGTGGGTACCCTGAGTGATTCCCCTCCTCTGAGTGATTCCCCTCCTCTGACTGATTCCCCTCCTCTGACTGATTCCCCTCCTCTGACGGATAAACTATCTTGCTGGCTGCCGTCCATGGTTTGTCTTGTAAAAGTTATGTGGTGGGGTGGGTGAATATACATTGCTGTTCTTTATTTCATAAATGTATTTTATTTTAATGGCATGATTATGTCTCTTTTGATAACATTTTTATGTACAGCGCGGTGAGCCCAGCCCTAGGCTGGGGTACCACGCTATAAAAGATGTCTTATTATTATTATTATATAAGTATATCCATGATTTTCAAAACCCAATCATTTTACACACTTGAAAATTTAATTTTGAAAAATGGAAATGGGTTAATATTTTCTTTAAAAAAAAATGAAAACCTATTTTTGTTTGAACTTTGCGAACATTAATGTAAGTGTATATTTTTATGAGATTAACATTTTTTGTTTTGTTTTAAAAGACACACAAACTGAAATAGACGTGAACAACGGTTGCGAGATTCGATTCTTCTTTAGATAAACGAATTCTTTGATTTACGATTTTCTGATAATGTATAATTGAAAAAAAAATCAAAAACGTGTTTCAATTTTTTATGAAGATATCAGTACATATAAGATTCCTGTGATATAAATTATTTTGATTATCATGTATAGAAATTTTGATGTAAATTTAAGATTAGGTTTTTTTAACAATTTTTAGAGAAAAAAAGTTTTAATTCAAGGACACGAAAAGGGGTAACTCTAAAGTATTTCTCTACGGTAGTAATTGTCCCTCAATTAACTTTTTTAGTGACAAAAGTGATACAATTATCGATAATTTAGACTGGGTAATTTAAGGTCATGTTTAGAGGGGAAAAAAGTAGTTTAGGAGAGTCAAAGGGAGTAGGGTAGGCGTATAATATATAGCAAATAAATACTTCTCAAAGCTTAGTTATGTTAGAAACGTAAATAGCATTATGTTTTTAAAATTATGAATTGTGATGACTTTTTGCAATAGCAGTTAGAAATTATCGCAAAGAACCTATCAGTATTTTCCCGATAACATCGGGTCGTTTATTCTAGTATAGAGTAGAGTAATAAAATATGTTACAGAGAACAGTAAGACAACATATTATAGAATTTAGTATTACAATATGTTATACGACTACTACAATATGTTATAGAGTAGAGTACTACAATATGCTATAAGAGTACTACAATATATTATAGAGTAGAGTACTTCAATGTGCCAAAGAGTAACTTTCTCACCTCGTTTGACATTGTTTGATCCGACTGAAATAGAAATAAATTAATGCTCATTAGGTTCATGGACAATCGTATCAGTAATGTTAAGGAAGGTTTAAGCAAATATCATACGGACTATGATGAAGTCAGATATTAGTGATCAGTGGATATCATGATAAGTTCTCATCACACTTACAATGATAAAGTCAGATAATAATGATCAGGGATATCATGATAAGTTTATATCACACTTACTATCATGAAGTCAGATAATAGTGATCACTGGATATCATTATCCATGACGAATGCCAAGAAAAATAATAACCATACCTGATAGCACACTAACGTGTGCTGACGTCATCAGGTCCCTGTCACTTGTCCTGCAGGTATAGAGACCAGAGTCATCAGGTACTGCACTGTGTATATGTAGATGGCTGCTGACTTGGTAACTGAGAAAAGGTCAGATAGTGAATAATCTAGGGTACACTAGGAGGGACTGAATGCTTGCAATGCTATTCAGACGAAAAAGAGTGAATAAGATGAAGAAAATTTCTGATTTAATAGGGATAAAGTAGCATCTTGAAGTGAGTTCGCACATTTTAGTGAAGTATACAGTAAAAACAGTAGACAAGAAGCCCCCTTATCATCCTACCCCAGTCCCAGTCATCAAGCCACAAGCCCCCAGTCATTAGACTACAAGCCCCCAGTCATTAGACCGCAAGCCCCCAGTCATTTGACCACAAGCCCCCAGTCATAAGACCACAAGCACCCAGTGATTAGATCCCAAACACCCAGTGATTAGACCACAAGCACCCAGTCATTAGATCACAAGCCCCCAGTCATTAGACTGCAAGCCCCCAGTCATTAGACCACAAGCCCCCAGTCATAAGACCACAAGCACCCAGTGATTAGATCCCAAACACCCAGTGATTAGACCACAAGCACCCAGTCATTAGACTACAAGCCACCAGTCATTAGACCGCAAGCCCCCAGTCATTAGACCACAAGCCCCCAGTCATAAGACCACAAGCACCCAGTGATTAGATCCCAAACACCCAGTGATTAGACCACAAGCACCCAGTCATTAGATCACAAGCACCCAGTCACTAGATCAAAAGCACCCAGTAACTATATCACAAGCACCCAGTGATTAGACCACAAGCACCCAGTGATTAGACCACAAGCACCCAGTGATTAGACCACAAGCACCCAGTCATTAGATCACAAGCACCCAGTCACTAGATCAAAAGCACCCAGTCACTATATCACAAGCACCCAGTGATTAGACCACAAGCACCCAGTGATTAGACCACAAGCACCCAGTCATAAGACCACAAGCACACAGTGATTAGACCACAAGCACCCAGTCATAAGACCACAAGCACCCAGTGATTAGACCACAAGATCCCAGTCACTAGATCAAAAGCACCCAGTCACTAGATCACAAGCACCCAGTGATTAGATCCCAAACACCCAGTCACTAGATCAAAAGCACCCAGTCACTAGATCACAAGCACCCAGTGATTAGATCCCAAACACCCAGTCACTAGATCAAAAGCACCCAGTCACTAGATCACAAGCACCCAGTGTTTAGACCACAAGCAACCAGTGATTAGACCACAAGCACCCAGTGATTAGACCACAATTACCCAGTGATTAGACCACATGCATCTAGTGATTAGATCACAAGCACCCAGTCATTAGGTCACAAGCACCCAGTCATTAGACCACAAGCACCCAGTCATTAGACCACAAGCACCCAGTCATTAGACCACAAGCACCCAGTCATTAGACCACAAGCACCCAGTCATTAGACCACAAGCACCCAGTCATTAGACCACAAGCACCCAGTGATTAGACCACGAGCACCCAGTCATTAGACCACAAGCACCTAGTGATTAGACCACAAGCACCCAGTCATTAGACCACAAGCACCCAGTCATTAGACCACAAGCACCCAGTCATTAGATCACAAGCACACAGTGATTAGATCACAAGCACACAGTCATTAGATCACAAGCACCCAGTCATTAGATCACAAGCACCCAGTCATTAGACCACAAGCACCCAGTCATTAGACCACAAGCACCCAGTCGTTAGATCACAAGCACCCAGTGATTAGATCACAAGCACACAGTCATTAGATCACAAGCACCCAGTCATTAGATCACAAGCACCCAGTCATTAGATCACAAGCACACAGTGATTAGATCACACTCACCCGTCATTAGATCACAAGCACCCAGTCATTAGACCACAAGCACACAGTGATTAGATCACACTCACCCGTCATTAGATCACAAGCACACAGTGATTAGATCACAAGCACCCAGTCATTAGATCACAAGCACCCAGTCATTAGATCACAAGCACCCAGTCATTAGATCACAAGCACCCAGTCATTAGATCACAAGCACCCAGTCATTAGATCACAAGCACACAGTGATTAGATCACAAGCACACAGTGATTAGATCACACTCACCCGTCATTAGATCACAAGCACCCAGTCATTAGATCACAAGCACCCAGTCATTAGATCACAAGCACACAGTGATTAGATCACAAGCACCCAGTCATTAGATCACAAGCACCCAGTCATTAGATCACACTCACCCGTCATTAGATCACAAGCACACAGTGATTAGATCACAAGCACACAGTGATTAGATCACACTCACCCGTCATTAGATCACAAGCACACAGTGATTAGATCACACTCACCCGTCATTAGATCACAAGCACCCAGTCATTAGATCACACTCACCCGTCATTAGATCACAAGCACACAGTGATTAGATCACAAGCACACAGTGATTAGATCACACTCACCCGTCATTAGATCACAAGCACACAGTCATTAGATCACAAGCACCCAGTCATTAGATCACAAGCACCCAGTCATTAGATCACAAGCACCCAGTCATTAGATCACAAGCACCCAGTCATTAGATCACAAGCACCCAGTCATTAGATCACAAGCACCCAGTCATTAGATCACAAGCACCCAGTCATTAGATCACAAGCACCCAGTCATTAGATCACAAGCACCCAGTCATTAGATCACAAGCACCCAGTCATTAGATCACAAGCACCCAGTCATTAGATCACAAGCACCCAGTCATTAGATCACAAGCACCCAGTCATTAGATCACAAGCACCCAGTCATTAGATCACAAGCACCCAGTCATTAGATCACAAGCACCCAGTCATTAGATCACAAGCACCCAGTCATTAGATCACAAGCACCCAGTCATTAGATCACAAGCACCCAGTCATTAGATCACAAGCACCCAGTCATTAGATCACAAGCACCCAGTCATTAGATCACAAGCACCCAGTCATTAGATCACAAGCACCCAGTCATTAGATCACAAGCACCCAGTCATTAGATCACAAGCACCCAGTCATTAGATCACAAGCACCCAGTCATTAGATCACAAGCACCCAGTCATTAGATCACAAGCACCCAGTCATTAGATCACAAGCACCCAGTCATTAGATCACAAGCACCCAGTCATTAGATCACAAGCACCCAGTCATTAGATCACAAGCACCCAGTCATTAGATCACAAGCACCCAGTCATTAGATCACAAGCACCCAGTCATTAGATCACAAGCACCCAGTCATTAGATCACAAGCACCCAGTCATTAGATCACAAGCACCCAGTCATTAGATCACAAGCACCCAGTCATTAGATCACAAGCACCCAGTCATTAGATCACAAGCACCCAGTCATTAGATCACAAGCACCCAGTCATTAGATCACAAGCACCCAGTCATTAGATCACAAGCACCCAGTCATTAGATCACAAGCACCCAGTCATTAGATCACAAGCACCCAGTCATTAGATCACAAGCACCCAGTCATTAGATCACAAGCACCCAGTCATTAGATCACAAGCACCCAGTCATTAGATCACAAGCACCCAGTGATTAGATCACAAGCACACAGTGATTAGATCACAAGCACACAGTGATTAGATCACAAGCACACAGTGATTAGATCACAAGCACCCAGTCATTAGGTCACAAGCACACAGTGATTAGATCACAAGCACACAGTCATTAGATCACAAGCACACAGTGATTAGATCACAAGCACACAGTGATTAGATCACAAGCACACAGTGATTAGATCACACTCACCCGTCATTAGATCACAAGCACACAGTGATTAGATCACAAGCACACAGTGATTAGATCACAAGCACACAGTGATTAGATCACAAGCACACAGTGATTAGATCACACTCACCCGTCATTAGATCACAAGCACACAGTCATTAGATCACAAGCACCCAGTCATTAGATCACAAGCACCCAGTCATTAGATCACAAGCACACAGTGATTAGATCACAAGCACACAGTGATTAGATCACAAGCACACAGTGATTAGATCACACTCACCCGTCATTAGATCACAAGCACCCAGTCATTAGATCACAAGCACCCAGTCATTAGATCACAAGCACCCAGTCATTAGATCACAAGCACCCAGTCATTAGATCACAAGCACCCAGTCATTAGATCACAAGCACCCAGTCATTAGATCACAAGCACCCAGTCATTAGATCACAAGCACCCAGTCATTAGATCACAAGCACCCAGTCATTAGATCACAAGCACCCAGTCATTAGATCACAAGCACCCAGTCATTAGATCACAAGCACCCAGTCATTAGATCACAAGCACCCAGTCATTAGATCACAAGCACCCAGTCATTAGATCACAAGCACCCAGTCATTAGATCACAAGCACCCAGTCATTAGATCACAAGCACCCAGTCATTAGATCACAAGCACCCAGTCATTAGATCACAAGCACCCAGTCATTAGATCACAAGCACCCAGTCATTAGATCACAAGCACCCAGTCATTAGATCACAAGCACCCAGTCATTAGATCACAAGCACCCAGTCATTAGATCACAAGCACCCAGTCATTAGATCACAAGCACCCAGTCATTAGATCACAAGCACCCAGTCATTAGATCACAAGCACCCAGTCATTAGATCACAAGCACCCAGTCATTAGATCACAAGCACCCAGTCATTAGATCACAAGCACCCAGTCATTAGATCACAAGCACCCAGTCATTAGATCACAAGCACCCAGTCATTAGATCACAAGCACCCAGTCATTAGATCACAAGCACCCAGTCATTAGATCACAAGCACCCAGTCATTAGATCACAAGCACCCAGTCATTAGATCACAAGCACCCAGTCATTAGATCACAAGCACCCAGTCATTAGATCACAAGCACCCAGTCATTAGATCACAAGCACCCAGTCATTAGATCACAAGCACCCAGTCATTAGATCACAAGCACCCAGTCATTAGATCACAAGCACCCAGTCATTAGATCACACTCACCCGTCATTAGATCACAAGCACACAGTGATTAGATCACAAGCACCCAGTCATTAGATCACAAGCACCCAGTCATTAGATCACACTCACTCGTCATTAGATCACAAGCACACAGTGATTAGATCACACTCACCCGTCATTAGATCACAAGCACCCAGTCATTAGATCACAAGCACACAGTGATTAGATCACAAGCACACAGTGATTAGATCACAAGCACCCAGTCATTAGATCACAAGCACCCAGTCATTAGATCACAAGCACACAGTCATTAGATCACAAGCACCAGGTCATTAGATCACAAGCACCCAGTCAATAGATCACAAGCACCCAGTCATTAGATCACAAGCACCCAGTCATTAGATCACAAGCACCCAGTCATTAGATCACAAGCACACAGTCATTAGATCACAAGCACCCAGTCATTAGATCACAAGCACCCAGTCAATAGATCACAAGCACCCAGTCATTAGATCACACTCACCCGTCATTAGATCACAAGCACACAGTGATTAGATCACAAGCACACAGTGATTAGATCACACTCACCCGTCATTAGATCACAAGCACCCAGTCATTAGATCACAAGCACCCAGTCATTAGATCACAAGCACCCAGTCATTAGATCACAAGCACCCAGTCATTAGATCACAAGCACCCAGTCATTAGATCACAAGCACCCAGTCATTAGATCACAAGCACCCAGTCATTAGATCACAAGCACCCAGTCATTAGATCACAAGCACCCAGTCATTAGATCACAAGCACCCAGTCATTAGATCACAAGCACCCAGTCATTAGATCACAAGCACCCAGTCATTAGATCACAAGCACCCAGTCATTAGATCACAAGCACCCAGTCATTAGATCACAAGCACCCAGTCATTAGATCACAAGCACCCAGTCATTAGATCACAAGCACCCAGTCATTAGATCACAAGCACCCAGTCATTAGATCACAAGCACCCAGTCATTAGATCACAAGCACCCAGTCATTAGATCACAAGCACCCAGTCATTAGATCACAAGCACCCAGTCATTAGATCACAAGCACCCAGTCATTAGATCACAAGCACCCAGTCATTAGATCACAAGCACCCAGTCATTAGATCACAAGCACCCAGTCATTAGATCACAAGCACCCAGTCATTAGATCACAAGCACCCAGTCATTAGATCACAAGCACCCAGTCATTAGATCACAAGCACCCAGTCATTAGATCACAAGCACCCAGTCATTAGATCACAAGCACCCAGTCATTAGATCACAAGCACCCAGTCATTAGATCACAAGCACCCAGTCATTAGATCACAAGCACCCAGTCATTAGATCACACTCACCCGTCATTAGATCACAAGCACACAGTGATTAGATCACAAGCACCCAGTCATTAGATCACAAGCACCCAGTCATTAGATCACACTCACCCGTCATTAGATCACAAGGACCCAGTGATTAGATCACAAGCACACAGTGATTAGATCACAAGCACCCAGTCATTAGATCACAAGCACCCAGTCATTAGATCACACTCACCCGTCATTAGATCACAAGCACCCAGTCATTAGATCACACTCACCCGTCATTAGATCACAAGGACCCAGTGATTAGATCACAAGCACCCAGTCATTAGATCACAAGCACCCAGTCATTAGATCACACTCACCCGTCATTAGATCACAAGGACCCAGTGATTAGATCACAAGCACCCAGTGATTAGATCACACTCACCCAGTCATTAGATCACAAGCACACAGTGATTAGATCACAAGCACCCAGTCATTAGATCACAAGCACCCAGTCATTAGATCACACTCACCCGTCATTAGATCACAAGCACCCAGTCATTAGATCACAAGCACCCAGTCATTAGATCACAAGCACCCAGTCATTAGATCACAAGCACCCAGTCATTAGATCACAAGCACCCAGTCATTAGATCACAAGCACCCAGTCATTAGATCACAAGCACCCAGTCATTAGATCACAAGCACCCAGTCATTAGATCACAAGCACCCAGTCATTAGATCACAAGCACCCAGTCATTAGATCACAAGCACCCAGTCATTAGATCACAAGCACCCAGTCATTAGATCACAAGCACCCAGTCATTAGATCACAAGCACCCAGTCATTAGATCACAAGCACCCAGTCATTAGATCACAAGCACCCAGTCATTAGATCACAAGCACCCAGTCATTAGATCACAAGCACCCAGTCATTAGATCACAAGCACCCAGTCATTAGATCACAAGCACCCAGTCATTAGATCACAAGCACCCAGTCATTAGATCACAAGCACCCAGTCATTAGATCACAAGCACCCAGTCATTAGATCACAAGCACCCAGTCATTAGATCACAAGCACCCAGTCATTAGATCACAAGCACCCAGTCATTAGATCACAAGCACCCAGTCATTAGATCACAAGCACCCAGTCATTAGATCACAAGCACCCAGTCATTAGATCACAAGCACCCAGTCATTAGATCACAAGCACCCAGTCATTAGATCACAAGCACCCAGTCATTAGATCACAAGCACCCAGTCATTAGATCACAAGCACCCAGTCATTAGATCACAAGCACCCAGTCATTAGATCACAAGCACCCAGTCATTAGATCACAAGCACCCAGTCATTAGATCACAAGCACCCAGTCATTAGATCACAAGCACCCAGTCATTAGATCACAAGCACCCAGTCATTAGATCACAAGCACCCAGTCATTAGATCACAAGCACCCAGTCATTAGATCACAAGCACCCAGTCATTAGATCACAAGCACCCAGTCATTAGATCACAAGCACCCAGTCATTAGATCACAAGCACCCAGTCATTAGATCACAAGCACCCAGTCATTAGATCACAAGCACCCAGTCATTAGATCACAAGCACCCAGTCATTAGATCACAAGCACCCAGTCATTAGATCACAAGCACCCAGTCATTAGATCACAAGCACCCAGTCATTAGATCACAAGCACCCAGTCATTAGATCACAAGCACCCAGTCATTAGATCACAAGCACCCAGTCATTAGATCACAAGCACCCAGTCATTAGATCACAAGCACCCAGTCATTAGATCACAAGCACCCAGTCATTAGATCACAAGCACCCAGTCATTAGATCACAAGCACCCAGTCATTAGATCACAAGCACCCAGTCATTAGATCACAAGCACCCAGTCATTAGATCACAAGCACCCAGTCATTAGATCACAAGCACCCAGTCATTAGGTCACAAGCACCCAGTCATTAGATCACAAGCACCCAGTCATTAGGTCACAAGCACCCAGTCATTAGATCACAAGCACCCAGTCATTAGATCACAAGCACCCAGTCATTAGATCACAAGCACACAGTGATTAGATCACACTCACCCGTCACTAGATCACAAGCACCCAGTCATTAGATCACAAGCACCCAGTCATTAGATCACAAGCACACAGTGATTAGATCACACTCACCCGTCACTAGATCACAAGCACCCAGTCGTTAGATCACAAGCACCCAGTCATTAGATCACAAGCACACAGTGATTAGATCACACTCACCCGTCATTAGATCACAAGCACCCAGTCATTAGACAACAAGCACCCAGTCATTAGACCACAAGCACCCAGTCATTAGATCACAAGCACACAGTGATTAGATCACACTCACCCGTCATTAGATCACAAGCACCCAGTCATTAGATCACAAGCACCCAGTCATTAGACCACAAGCACCCAGTCATTAGATCACAAGCACCCAGTCATTAGATCACACTCACCCGTCACTAGATCACAAGCACCCAGTCATTAGATCACAAGCACCCAGTCATTAGATCACAAGCACACAGTGATTAGATCACAAGCACCCAGTCATTAGATCACAAGCACCCAGTCATTAGATCACAAGCACCCAGTCATTAGACCACAAGCACCCAGTCATTAGACCACAAGCACACAGTGATTAGATCACACTCACCCGTCATTAGACCACAAGCACCCAGTCATTAGACCACAAGCACACAGTGATTAGATCACACTCACCCGTCATTAGATCAAAAGCACCCAGTCATTAGACCACAAGCACCCAGTCATTAGGTCACAAGCACCCAGTGATTAGACCACAAGCACCCAGTGATTAGACCACAAACACCCAGTCATTAGATCACAAGCACCCAGTCATTAGATCATAAGCACCCAGTCATTAGACCACAAGCACCCAGTCATTAGACCACAAGCACCCGTCATTAGATCACAAGCACCCAGTCATTAGACCACAAGCACCCAGTCATTAGACCACAAGCACACAGTGATTAGATCACACTCACCCGTCATTAGACCACAAGCACCCAGTCATTAGACCACAAGCACACAGTGATTAGATCACACTCACCCGTCATTAGATCACAAGCAGCCAGTCATAAGACCACAAGCACACAGTGATTAGACCAAAAGAACCCAGTGACTAGACCACAAGCACCCAGTGATTAGACCACAAGGACCCAGTCATTAGACCACAAGGACCCAGTGATTAGACCACAAGGACCCAGTGATTAGACCACAAGCACCCAGTGATTAGACCACAAGCACCCAGTGATTAGACCACAAGGACCCAGTGATTAGACCACAAGGACCCAGTGATTAGATCACAATTACCCAGTAATTAGACCACAAGCACCCAGTGATTAGATCACACTCACCCGTCAGACCATAAGCACCCAGTCATTAGGTCACAAGCACCCAGTCATTAGACCACAAGCACCCAGTGATTAGACCAAAAGAACCCAGTGATTAGACCACAAGCACCCAGTGATTAGACCACAAGGACCCAGTCATTAGACCACAAGGACCCAGTGATTAGACCGCAAGGACCCAGTGATTAGACCACAAGGACCCAGTGATTAGACCACAAGCACCCAGTGTTTAGACCACAAGGACCCAGTGATTAGACCACAAGGACCCAGTGATTAGACCACAAGCACCCAGTTATTAGATCACCCCAAAGAAAGTCCAAGGTCACCACCCCAGAGCAAGTCCAAGGTCACCACCCAAGAGAAAGTCCAAGGTCACCACCCCAGAGTAAGTGCAAGGTCACCACCCAAGAGAAAGTGCAAGGTCACCGGCCCATAGAAAGTCCAAGGTCACCTCCCTGGCTTACAATGCACAACAATAAATCAAAACTATCTTTCAAAACCTCCCCACCTTCTACCTTCCACCGAAAAATATAAGTGGAATATCGAAGCCAATAAGATATCGGGTTAGGGTTAGGGTTATCCACCGATAACATAAGTGGAAAAAAGAAACAAATAAGTGATTGCAATGGTCATTATTTCGAGAATACGAATACTGAAGTCAAATCGAGTCACAAAAACTGAATCTAAATATTTGAAATCTTATTCAGCTATCTTTCCATCGCCAAAATGGATTATTATTATACTATTTTTACATAGATCTTGCTATGTATCTAACAATTATATCTTTGCTATATATCAATCTTTTATCTATTTGCTATGTATCAATCATTTATCTATTTGCTATGTATCAATCATTTATGTATTACTATATTTTAATCAATTATGTATTTGCCATACTTCAAATATTTAGGTATTTTCTATATTTTAAACATTTTTATATTTTCTATGTATCAAACATTTATGTATTTGCTATGTATCAATCATGTATATATTTATGTAGGCCTATGTATTTACTTTTATGTTTCAAATAAGTACGTTTTTGTTATGCATGAAACACATATTATTATATTTGTTCGTAAAACCCATTCTCAACTTGTACACCAGGATTAGGGTTTTAATGTACTCAGCCATTTTGTGTCGCCTGCACCCCATGCAGACGACATCAGCTATTTAAAGATAAGGAGCTCAAAGATTCTATGTGAGAATATGTACATTTTCAACTTCCAAAAGGGCACACAACAAAAACGTGGCAGACGGCCTCCAAAAGTAACATGATGGCAGACGCCACGCACCCCCCCCCCAAAGAATCACGTGATGGCAGATGGTCCCCCCAGGAGTCACGTGATGGCAGACGGCCTCCAAATGTCACGTGACAGAAGACGGCCTCCAAAAGTCACGTGATGGCAGACGGCCTCCAAAAGTCACGTGACCGCACTGCAGTTGTATTATATAAAAAGATAAGTTAACATTCTTTTATTGATCTGATCAGCTATTTATCTCGCAAAAAGATCAGAAAAATCAAACGGGTGTTAGTCATGAAAATGTCTAATGGATTTTAATATTATTTTTCTTAAATTTTGGTTTATAGAGTTGCTAACTGATCTGAGACCAAAACGTATGCCACAGAGGGTGCCAACTAGAATGGATTCAGATTACTATAAGGAGTGTGAAAGGGTGCTGGAGAAAACGCAGACCTTTGGCACCATTATGCTAGATGTCGGTGCTGATAGCTACACAACCCCGATAGCAGCCACCGCCACCCCCCCGGGCCACCTCTTTACAAGAGCGCCGGAAATGGCCTCCTGTTAAAATTGTCCCGGGGATGGGAGACGCGACCAATGGTGGTAACTTTAACACAGCGTTGATTTAGGAGGGGCTGCTAATTCAGGTGAAATAGTTGTATGTTGTTTGATTGTTGAATGATGTTTAATGGTTGAATGGTTTTTAATGTTTGAATACTGTTTGATGGTTGAATGGTGTTCGATAGTTGATTAATGGTTGAATGATGTTTGATGGTTGAATGGTGTTCGATAGTTGATTAATGGTTGAATGATGTTTGATGGTTGAATGGTGTTCGATAGTTGATTAATGGTTGAATGATGTTTGATGGTTGAATGGTGTTCGATAGTTGATTAATGGTTGAATGATGTTTGATGGTTGAATGGTGTTCGATAGTTGATTAATGGTTGAATGATGTTTGATGGTTGAATGGTGTTCGATAGTTGATTAATGGTTGAATGATGTTTGATGGTTGAATGGTGTTTGATAGTTGATAAATGGTTGAAGGAGGTTTGATGGTTGGAGGAGATTTGGTGGTTGAACGATGTTTGATGGTTGAATGGTGTTCGATAGTTGATTAATGGTTGAATGATGTTTGATGGTTGAATGGTGTTCGATAGTTGATTAATGGTTGAATGATGTTTGATGGTTGAATGGTGTTCGATAGTTGATTAATGGTTGAATGATGTTTGATGGTTGAATGGTGTTTGATAGTTGATAAATGGTTGAAGGAGGTTTGATGGTTGGAGGAGATTTGGTGGTTGAACGATGTTTGATGGTTAAATGATATTTGATGTTTTAATGATTTTTTATTGTTCAATGATGTTTGATTGTTGAATGATGTTTGATGATTGGAGGAGGTTTGATGGTTGAATGATGTTTGATGGTTGAATGATGTTTGATGGTTGAATCATGTTTGATGGCTGAATAAGGTTTGATGGTTAAGGAAGGTTTGATGGTTAAAATGTCTATTACATATACATTTGATCATTATTAAAGTCATTATTTGTGTCATTATTATAGTCATTAGTTATGTCATATTATAGTCATTAGTTATGTCATTATTACAGTTATTTGTTATGTCATTATGATAGTCATTAGTTATGTCATATTATAGCCATTAGTTATGTCATTATTATAGTCATTAGTTATGTCATTATTACAGTTATTAGTTATGACATTAGTCATTAGTTATGTCATTATTATAGTCATTAGTTATGTCATTAGTCATTAGTTATGTCATTATTACAGTTATTAGTTATGTCATTATTATAGTCATTAGTTATGTCATTATGATAGTCATTAGTTATATTATTATTATTATAGTCATTAGTTATCTCATTTTTATAGTCATTAGTTATGCCATTATTATAGTCATTAGTTATGTCCAATGAAATGCTACCTTACGTCCCAATCAAGTGCTACCTTGCCTCTCAATAAAGTGCTACCTTTCGTCACAATGAAGTTGTACCTTACGTCGCAGTGAAGTGCTACCTTACGTCGCATGAAATGCTACCTTTCGTCTGAATGAAGTGCTACCTTACCTCTCAATGTGGTGCTAGCTTACGTCTCAACGAAGTGCTACCTTACCTCTAACTAAAGTGCTATCTTACAACTCAATGAAGCAATAAATTACGTGTTAATGAAGTGCTGTCTTACGTCGCAAATGAAGTGCTACCTAATCTCTCAATGAAGTGCTAACTTGCGTAGGAAAGAAGTGCTACCTTACGTCGCAATGAAGTGCTTCTTTACGTTTCAATGAAGTGCTATCTTTCGTCTCAATGAAGCGCTACCTTATTTCTCAATAAAGTGCTATCTTACATCTCAATGAAGTGCTGCCTTACGTCGGAATGAAGTGCTACCTAACCTCTCAATGAAATGCTACCTTACGTCGCAAAGTAGTGCTACCTTTCGTCTCAATGAAGCGCTACCTTATGTCTCAATGAAGTGCTATCTTACCTCTTAATGAAGTTCTGCTACCTTACATTTTAGTGAAGTGCCATCTTGCGTTACATTTTACCCAGTCTTTCATTTCAACCAATCGCTGCCCAAGCGCTCTTTCCCCCCCCCCTCCCCTTTCCAAAAATCTTTGATGAGCTTATAATCACGTGATCTCTCTTTACGCGCAATCTTGCAGACAAAGAGACGTACTAATGAAGTACATTCCATAATGTCCAATCGTTCTCTGAACTTTGTCTTACTGATGAATTAATGGCGAAAGAAACGATATCAAATCTCAACATCGAACAATTTCCTGGGCAAACTAATCTGAAATGTGCTCTCCTAACCACCAGAGATCAGGCAGGCGAAATAGGTTTGGTGTGGCAGGGAGGTTGGGAGGTGGGTGAGAAGATTGGACGAAATTACAATGTTGGTTTTTACGAGTCAAGAAAACTTGAGAAACGTAAGAATTCTGCAGGAAGATAACGTGAGAGATGAACACCGGATGCAGGTAAGCCAAGTAGAAGATCTAAGGGCAGGCAACCGTTCTTGAAATGATTTAGTCAGTCCCAGCTGATGACGGTCTTGTTAAATCATCGGGGAGACTCTGCTGGAAAAGGTGACCATGTGTATCAGTGTGTTGGCCATGTCTATCATTGTGTACACATAGGTTGACGATGTGTACCAATAGGTTGACCATGTCTACTAGTGTGTGTTACCCGTGTCTATCAATGTGTACACATAAGTTGACCATGTGTACCGATAGGTTGACCATGTCTACTAGTGTGTGTTGCCCGTGTCTATCAATGTGTACACATAAGTTGACCATTTGGACCATATAGGTTGATCAATGTACACACTTAGTTTACCATGTGGATCAATGTTTGCAAATGAGTTGACCGTGTGCGCAATAAGTTGGCCATGTGTACCAATAAGTTGATAATGTGTTCCGATAAGTTGACCAAGTGAAACACTACGTTAAACATGTGTTAAATAAGTTGGCTTTGTGTACCAATAAATTGAATCATGTCTCCCAATAAGTTAACCATGTGTACCCATAATTTGGCCATGTGTACAAATAAGTTGGCCATGTGTATCAATAAGTTGACCATGTGTACAAATAAGTTGATCATGTGTACCAATACGTTGGCCCTTTGTACCAATAAGTTGGCCCTGTGTACCAATAATTTGACCATGTTTACCAATAAGATAATCATGTGTACAAATAAGTTGACCATATGTAGCAATAAGTTGATCATGTGTACCAGCAAGATGACCATGTGTACCAACAACTTGGCCATATCTACCAATAAGTTGGCTATATGTACAAATAAGTTGACCATGGGTACGAATAAGTTGGCCATGTGTTCCATTAATTTGTCCATGTGTACCAATAAGTTGGCCATGTGAAACAACAAGTTGACCATGTGTACCAAGAAGTTGACCATGAGTAGAAAATAAGCTGGCCATGTGTACCAATAAGTTGACCATGCGTATCAATAAGTTGTCCATGTGTACCAATAAGTTTGCCCTGTGAACCAACAAGTTGACCAAGTGTAACGGTTAGTTTGACATGTGTACCAAAAAGGTGATCATGTGTACCAATACGTCGGCCATGTGTACAAATAAATTGATCATGTGTAACAAAACGTTGGCCAAGTGTACCAATAAATTGATCATGTGTATCAATACAGTAGCCATGTGTACTAATAAGTTGAACATGTGTACTAATAATTTGATCATGTGTACCAATTTTTTGGTCATATGTACTGATAAGTTGGCCATTTGTACAAATAAGTTGACCATGTGTACCCATACGTTGGCCATGTGTTTCCAACAAGCTGGCCTTATGTACCAATAAGTTGACCACATGTAGCAATAAGTTGACCATGTGTACCAAAAAGTTGAATATGTGTACCAATACGTTGGCCATGTGTACCAATAAGTTGACCATTTGTAGAAATAGGTTGGCCAAGTGTACTAATAAGTTTACCATGTGTACCCATTGTTACCAATATTTTATCCATGAGCAAATATGTGCAAATCAGTTTAGTGTGTTTACAATGTGTTCATATAATCCGCAAAATTGTACGACATGTTTGTACATTCGGTTGGGGGGGGGGTTGGGGTTGGGGTAGCTTTAGTTATACGGCATGTTTGTACAGTCAGAGAGTAGCTATAGTTGTACAACATATTTGGTACAATCAGGTAGGTCAAAATTGTACGACATGTTTGTACATTCGGTTGGGGGGGGGGGGTTGGGGTTGGGGTAGCTTTAGTTATACGGCATGTTTGTACAGTCAGAGAGTAGCTATAGTTGTACAACATATTTGGTACAATCAGGTAGGGGAGGGGGTAGCTCTAGTTGTACGACCTGTTGCAACAGGCGGGAAGAGTTGCACAGTTGATTTATTGAGGCAGGAATCTTAATAGAGCATGATTCCATCAAGATACCATGGAACATGTACTGTGTTACATGTAACTTGAAGCCAATGAGTTTGCCTTCCCGTGATCACTGCCAAGCTATTTGGTAAACGAAGTCAGAGGAATTTCGCTGTGGCCACAGAGCTATTGACATTACATAATCATGTATAAATGCATGTGTAGTTGACGCTGCGTCCAAAACATCTTGATTTCAAAACTACATTTAACAGTGGTCGGAAACCTTATTGAGCCAAAGTACAATTGATATTTTGTTCAGATGTCGGCAACCTAGTTGGTCTGACGTAGGATTGCTCTTTGATACAGCGTGCCAACAAGCATAAATCTGACTTAGAAGGGAACTCTTTAAAGAAATTTATTTTATTATTTGGTCTTCCCCGTGACACACAACTGAAAATTACTTCACGGCTAATTCTGACACGCGTGATGTGTGTGATATTCTGACACGCGTGCTGTGAGTGATATTCTGACACGCAACAAAAACACTATAAAATGAATAAAACAAAGAAGGGTTAAACCTGAAAAAAGGAACGCAACAAACAACGAACGTGTCGGCAGGAAGCCTTCGTCAGCGAACAAAACAACAGAAAAAACAGTATTAATTAAAAATAGCACTTAGCTTAGAGGTAGTATCTGTGGGCCAAAAATGAATTGTCCAATTCAAATAAATTGTACATTAAGCTTTTAGTGGAAAATAGATTGTACATTTAGTACTCAATGTAACTTAAGTTGTACATTAAGGATTGAATGTAACTTAAGTTGTACATTAAGGATTGAATGTAACTTAAGTTGTACATTAAGGATTGAATGTAACTTAAGTTGTACATTAAGGATTGAATGTAACTTAAGTTGTACATTAAGGATTGAATGTAACTTAAGTTGTACATTAAGGATTGAATGTAACTTAAGTTGTACATTAAGGATTGAATGTAACTTAAGTTGTACATTAAGGATTGAATGTAACTTAAGTTGTACATTAAGGATTGAATGTAACTTAAACAAAAAAATTCACTTTCGTTTTTAGCCGAAAGTGATTGAGACTTACAGCCATCTGGCAGAAAATGATTGAGGTTTTCGGTCATCTACCAGAAGTCAGTCTGTCTGTCTCTAGACCGGCAATCCGATCTTCATTATTTCTCGACGTGCTGCTGACATGGTATGTTATATGACTAATAATTAAGGAAACTTATCACAATTGATTGATACCTACTTGTCATTTATTTCCAAAATTTAAATTTCAATTAAGCCTAGGCAAATGTAAATATTTTTGTAAAAGAAAATCTACGGAATTGGTAATATTCCCGTTATTATTCTTGTTTTACTTTTAAAAGAGTAAAAATTAGAGAACTTTGGGCTTATTCAAATAATTCATTCATTTAAATTCAGCATTGTCGTACTCATTAACATTGTTATTGACGAATTAACACGCTTGTGCATGTCTCACGGGTCCGTATAATAATCATGTCGTTGGTCTACAGCAGATCTATTTAATTTTATGGTTTTGGCCACCAATTTAGATGTCTTTTTCTCCGTAGAGAGTCGAGACCCGTTGGAACAACAAGTTAAAGAGACCCGGTTAAAAAAAATATTTTCGCCCCACCAATGGGGGTGAGGGAGGTTGGTTGCCGAAGGAAATAATTACGTCACCAGCAAAAGAAAGACTAGTGTGTAGGTACTGAGCTAAATAGTAATAAAGCGATATCTTGCCAGGTATATAGGAAAACACAAAGCATTAGTATGACGATAGCCGTGAAACATTGTGGTGATATTTTCAATACCTTTAATATTCAATATTAACTGATATTTATGTGACAAAAAAAAAAAGTTATGGTAGATGCATGTGTAAGTAGCTTTGTAATCTATACCTATAATTCGCCAGCAAAGTCAAACAAGACGCAGGCTATTTATAGATATGCAAGAGTGTGGTTCAATAATGAGTTCACTAACGCGCAAAATATAATTTCCGATAACCAGGCTATATGTGATATAAATATATATGTATATTTAGTAAGGCAATTGCGTTTGGTGTGTAATATTTTCTTTTCGGAAATGAAATCGTCTCAATGTAAGTATTGTGTAAAAAGTATCCGGTTTAAAAGTGGTTGAGACCTGAGAACATTAATATAGTTCATGGGCGTGAAATAAAAAGTGTGCAGTGACGTAACATGGGGGGAAGGGGTGTAGCAAATATTGGGATTCTTTTAAATGTGCGTTACTTGAGTTCATGTTTTGTCAAGTAACTTTACTAGATGGGAAGTTTCACGCATTGCTGTCGCCAATGTTTGGTGGGCTATATCTAGTTATGTTATATTATAAGCTAAGGGCACATAACGGTTTATGTTGCATGTATGTTGCCTTTCCCACCCCCCCCCCTTTCCAGTCCAATGTTCTCTTACCATACTATTTTAATATACATTTTAAAGAAATTTAAATTGCTCTTTACTTAAAATTATAAAAGCAAAAGTACTCATTAGATGTTTATTTATTAATATTTAACAGTGGTGTGAATCGTTGAGAGCATGGCCAGACAGATAGAACGCCATGGTCATTCACTGCATGAGTGACTGGGTGGTGGCCGTATGGTCTCAATTCCAGCCACAGCCCTGTCACGCAAAAACATCACCCCGGGTGGATGAGACTCGTTAACCTTGGTCGGCAACTCATCTAAAAGAAGGAAACTCTGAATTCAAACCCGCAGTTGGAGTCCCGTAAGGCGCATACATTGACAATTCCTGCATCCGTACCCATCCCTGGTCTCTTGGTGTAGAATCTTGCCACTGGATATGGTGGGCCCGGACGAGAGAGTGAGGTTGAACTCTTACTCACTTTAAACAAAAGTCACTAGAACAGGGCATCAGTCACCGGACGACTCGATTGTCATCGTCGATCCTCGACGGACGAACACCAACAACGATGATCTCATTTTTAATGTCAGGTGGAAACTTTCCCCCATCATTTCTCGACGTATCAAGTGGAAACTTTCCCCCATCATTTCTCGACGTATGCAGAATGTATGCGTAGGCAAATTTCAAAATAACTAAATATTTCGGTTTCGGCTTCGGTTTCGGCCGGATTTTTGGCCTGGTTTCAGTTTCAGCCGAAATGAGACCATCACTTTCTGTCGGTCTCAAAGGTGAGGGTTAGGTAAAAAAGAAATTAAGAGAGAGAGAGAGAGGCGGTAGAGAATTGAGAGAGAAGGAGATAGTGTTAGAGACAAAATTATAGATGGAAAGATAAAACAAGGGATAGAGATACACAAGAGATGGAGAGAAACAAGATATGGGGAGACACAAGAAATAGAGAGACACAAGAGATAGAGTGACACAAGAGATGAAGAGACACAAGAAATAGAGAGACACAAAAGATGGAGAGACACAAGCGATCGAGAGACACAAGAAATAGAGAGATACAAGAGATGGAGTGACACAAGAAATGGAGAGACACAAGAAATAGAGAGACACAAGAGATGGAGAGACACAGGAGATGGAGTGACACAAGAAATAGAGACAAAAGAGATGGAGAGACACAAGAGATGGAGAGACAAAAGAGATAAAGAGTTACAAGAAATAGAGAAACACAAGAGATAAAAAGACACAAGAAAAAGAGAGACACAAGAGATAGAGAAACACAACAGATGGAGAGACACAAGAGAATGAGAGACACAAGATATAGAGAAACACAAGAGATAAAAAGACACAAGAAAAAGAGAGACACAAGAGATAGAGAAACACAACAGATGGAGAGACACAAGAGAATGAGAGACACAAGATATGGAGAAAAACAATAGATGGAGAGACACACGAGATGTAGAGGAGCAAGAGATAAAGAGAACCCAGAAATAGAGAGACACAAGAAATAGAGAGACACAAGAGCTGGAGAGATACAAGAGATGGAGAGACACAAGAAATAGAGAGACACAAGAGATTCAGAGATACAATAGATTGAGAGAAACAAGAGATGGACAGACACAAGTTTAATGAGATAAGGGAGAAGAGATCATCAAGGCAAGTGGCAAACGAAAACTATTTTCGAGAAGAAATTGAAAATATTGATTTTTAGAAAATGTTTGAGTTTTTGTTTCCTTAGAAAAAAGCAATCGATAGATTGTAGGATCAGTTGAGCTTCAGGTCTTGAACTTGCCCCATGGCTTCAATCCCTCTTCTTGGTCCATGCCTTTAGTCCTTCATCTTTGCTGTTATACTTTTTGGAACCAACTTAATTTCAATTTGTATATATAAAAAAATAGGTGATATATATTTTCCATAAATTATATATACATTTATATTTCAAAATATAATTTAAAAGCTTGTAAGATTGTTTTCAAAGAAAGTAAGTTGTGTAATTGGTTTCAATGTCATTTATGCCATATTTTTTAAGTTGAGTAATTGGTTTCAAAATCATTTGTGCCATGTTTTGTAAGTTGTGTAATTGGTTTCAAAATCATTTGAGTCATGTTTTGTAAGTTGTATAATTGGTTTCAAAATCATTTGCGCCATATTTTGTAAGTTGTGTAATAGGTTTCAAAATCATTTGAGCAATGTTTTGTAAGTTGTGTAATTGGTTTCAAAATCATTTGTGCCATGTTTTGTAAGTTGTGTAATTGGTTTCAAAATCATTTGAGCCATGTTTTGTAAGTTGTGTAATTGGTTTCAAAATCATTTGTGCCATGTTTTGTAAGTTGTGTAATTGGTTTAAAAATCATTTGTGCCATGTTTTGTAAGTTTTGTAATTGGTTTCAAAATCATTTGAGCCATGTTTTGTAAGTTGTGTAATTGGTTTCAAAATCATTTGAGCCATGTTTTGTAAGTTGTGTAATTGTTTTCAAAATCATTTGTGCCATGTTTTGTAAGTTGTGTAATTGTTTTCAAAATCATTTGTGCCATGTTTTGTAAGTTGTGTAATTGGTTTCAAAATCATTTGTGCCATGTTTTGTAAGTTGTGTAATGGGAGTCGCTTAGTCACTTCCTTGTTTGGTCACGTGATGTGAGTAAGCCATCACTAGGCTGCTACACACAACAAAAGATACTTCATCAGTGCTTCCCCAATGTCATGTTACTTAAAAAATTTTACCTTTCGAAATATTCTGGAATACATGCGGTTTTTAAATGAAATCCATAGATGTGACAATAAATATACGTCAGTTATGATTAAAGGAAGAAAGTTATTTCAAGAAAAATTTGTGAGCGATATTCGATGGGAACTATCAATACTATTATCGGCAGGATGTTGTTGAGCTCCGTGCGTGCTCATGACGTCATTTGCGTTTTTATTCAATATTGATGCAGGAGTCATTCCCCTTTGTTTTATTTTATTGTTAATTTTCATTGGACGAAATGTAGTGTAGTTGTAGTGTGTTACGAGCTACTGTTGTCAAGCGCTAGTGTGTTGTATACAGCCTACCGGAAATCTTACTCGTTTTTACTCATATCACGTGACAAAATAATTGACTAAGCGACTCCCATTGTTTTCAAAGTCACCGGTGGCATGTTTTGTAAGTTGTGTCGTTGGTATCAACGACAGTGACTCAATGTTTTGTCATTGCTATCAAAGCACCTGTCTCAATGTTTTGTCATTGCTATCAAAGCACCTGTCTCAATGTTTTGTCATTGCTATCAAAGCGCCTGTCTCAATGTTTTGTCATTGCTATCAAAGCACCTGTCTCAATGTTTTGTCATTGGTATCAACGCTACTGACTCAATGTTTTGTCATTGGTATCAACGCCACTGACTCAATGTTTTGTCATTTGGCCTAAAATAAGTATAATACCATCATAGATATGCCTAAAAGAACAAGAATACTCTCATAGATTATATGCCTAAAATAACAAGAAACACAATATGTGTCTTACACAGAAAAAGTAAATAATTCCACTATTTTAAGATGTATTTTTTACTGTGATCTCATTTTGAGTTGAGTCGTCTTCGTAATGCAAAGTACAATCAATATAAGATTTTGTCAAATAATATTGATTATAAAATAAGAATTCCTCCCTCTGTTTCTCGCTTCTACATGCAAAGTGAAAAATAAATACATGTATCATTGTCAGTGAAATCCATTTATGCCACAGAACTGTAAGATCGACATTCGATTTGATGGCCGAGTAATTTAAAGACTCACATTCCAAGGGATGACCTTCGTGATCAACCTTCCGTAGGGCGTGCTTGATCACATTGATACAAGCCAACTATTTTTGTTTTGCACACATTAATGAGAGATGACAGCAAGCTCTACTTATCAGTAGCTTAATGTTTTCCTTTGCTTTAGAGGCCATGACAATTTAGTGTGTAGCAAACGCTTTCAGGGTGTTGCTTGTTATGTTCCAATTGATACACCGCGCCATGGGACGTTGCTTTATTTGAAGTTTGACTATTCTATTATTTTTTACCATAGGAAGTTACTTTTGTCATATTAGTATAAATACTGATACGTTACCTTATTATTAAATAGTAAAAATTATTTTGATACATTGCGCCTAAACGAGATATGTACATTGACCCTTATCTATTTCTGGCTACTTCTGCCGCCTAACATGGCGAATGGATGGTATGAGGGAAATTTTAAAAAAAAATTTTGGGGGATGAATTTTACATTGTATGTTTGTTAAATTACTTAAAAAATAAACTATTTAACAAAATTCAAATAAAATAAACCAATTTAACTTGTCACTCATTAGCGATTTCAAATTATTACATTGCGTCCAGTCTCGTTGGAAAAAGAGCGCGCCCACGGGTAGGTTAAACGCTTGACATTCGGATTGACGTCCGTGTGATATAAAGATTCACTTTTGTTGTGATTAACAAATGATCTGCAAAGGATTTAACTACCACCACAATAATAATGGGGACAAACTGACCAGTGTATACAACAAAAATATGTTAAAGAACCGTAACTCTTTTTTACTACGGGGATAACCCAGATTAATGTTCAATTGAAATGACAGGTCAAAAAAAGAAGACAGATTAAGGTTCAATTGAAATGACAGGTGATAAGAAGAAGACAGATAAGATTTATTGAAATGACAGGTGATAAGAAGAAGACAGATTAAGGTTCCATTGAAATGACAGGTGATAAGAAGAAGACAGATTAAGGTTCAATTGAAATGACAGGTGATAAGAAGAAGACAGATTAAGGTTCAATTGAAATGACAGGTGATAAGAAGAAGACAGATTAATGTTCAATTGAAATGACAGGTGAAAAGAAGAAGACAGATAAATGTTCAATTGAAATGACAGGTGATAAGAAGAAGACAGATTAAGGTTCAATTGAATTGACAGGTGATAAGAAGAAGAAAGATTAATGTTCAATTGAAATGACAGGTGATAAGAAGAAGACAGATTAATGTTCAATTGAAATGACAGGTGAAAAGAAGAAGACAGATTAATGTTCAATTGAAATGACATGTGATAAGAAGAAGACATATTAATGTTCAATTGAAATGACAGGGGAAAAGAAGAAGACAGATTAAGGTTCAATTGAAATGACAGGTGATAAGAAGAAGACAGATTAATGTTCAATTGAAATGACAGGTGAAAAGAAGAAGACAGATTAATGTTCAATTGAAATGACAGGTGATAAGAAGAAGACAGATTAATGTTCAATTGAAATGACAGGTGATAAGAAGAAGACATATTAATGTTCAATTGAAATGACAGGTAATAAGAAGAAGACAGATTAATGTTCAATTGAAATGACAGGTTAAAAGAAGAAGACATATTAAGGTTCAATTGAAATGACAGGTGAAAAGAAGAAGACAGATTAAGGTTCAATTGAAATGACAGGTGATAAGAAGAAGACAGATAAATGTTCAATTGAAATGACAGGTGAAAAGAAGAAGACAGATTAAGGTTTAATTGAAATGACAGGTGAACAGAAGAAGACAGATTAAGGTTCAATTAAAATGACAGGTGATAAGAAGAAGACAGATTAATGTTCAATTAAAATGACAGGTGAAAAGAAGAAGACAGATTAATGTTCAATTGAAATGACAGGTGAAAAGAAGAAGACAGATTAAGGTTTAATTGAAATGAAAGGTGAACAGAAGAAGACAGATTAAGGTTCAATTAAAATGACAGGTGATAAGAAGAAGACAGATTAATGTTCAATTGAAATGACAGGTGAAAAGAAGAAGACAGATTAATGTTCAATTGAAATGACAGGTGAAAAGAAGAAGACAGATTAAGGTTCAATTGAAATGGCAGGTGAAAAGAAGAAGACATATTAAGGTTCAATTGAAATGATAGGTGAAAAGAAGAAGACAGATTAATGTTCAATTGAAATGACAGGTGATAAGAAGAAGACAGATTAATGTTCAATTGAAATGACAGGTGAAAAGAAGAAGACATATTAAGGTTTTATTGAAATGAAAGGTGAACAGAAGAAGACAGATTAAGGTTCAATTAAAATGACAGGTGATAAGAAGAAGACAGATTAATGTTCAATTGAAATGACAGGTGATAAGAAGAAGACAGATTAATGTTCAATTGAAATGACAGGTGATAAGAAGAAGACATATTAATGTTCAATTGAAATGACAGGTAATAAGAAGAAGACAGATTAATGTTCAATTGAAAAGACAGGTGAAAAGAAGAAGACAGATTAAGGTTCAATTGAAATGACAGGTGAAAAGAAGAAGACAGATTTAGGTTCAATTGAAATGATAGGTGAAAAGAAGAAGACAGATTAAGGTTCAATTGAAATGATAGGTGAAAAGAAGAAGACAGATTAATGTTCAATTGAAATGACAGGTGATAAGAAGAAGACATATTAATGTTCAATTGAAATGACAGGTGAAAAAAAGAAGACAGATTAATTTTCAATTGAAATGACAGGTGAAAAGAAGAAGACAGATTAATGTTCAATTGAAATGACAGGTGATAAGAAGAAGATAGATTAATGTTCAATTGAAATGACAGCTGAAAAGAAGAAGACAGATTAAGGTTCAATTGAAATGACAGGTGATAAGAAGAAGACAGATTAATGTTCAATTGAAATGACAGGTGAAAAGAAGAAGACAGATTAAGGTTCAATTGAAATGACAGGTGATAAGAAGAAGACAGATTAAGCTTCAATTGAAATGACAGGTGATAAGAAGAAGACAGATAAATGTTCAATTGAAATGACAGGTGAAAAGAAGAAGACAGATTAAGGTTTAATTGAAATGACAGGTGAACAGAAGAAGACAGATTAAGGTTCAATTAAAATGACAGGTGATAAGAAGAAGACATTAATGTTCAATTGAAATGACAGGTGAAAAGAAGAAGTCAGATTAATGCTCAATTGAAATGACAGCTGAAAAGAAGAAGACTGATTAAGGTTCAATTGAAATGACAGGTGAAAAGAAGAAGACAGATTAAGGTTCAATTGAAATGACAGGTGAAAAGAAGAAGACAGATTAATGTTCAATTGAAATGACAGGTGAAAAGAAGAAGACAGATTAAGGTTAAATTGAAATGAAGGTGAAAAGAAGAAGACAGATTTAGGTTCAATTGAAATGACAGGTGAAAAGAAGAAGACAGATTAATTTTCAATTGAAATGACAGGTGAAAAGAAGAAGACAGATTAAGGTTCAATTGAAATGACAGGTGAAAAGAAGAAGACAGATTAAGGTTCAGTTGAAATGACAGCTGAAAAGAAGAAGACAGATTAAGGTTCAATTGAAATGACAGGTGATAAGAAGAAGACAGATTAAGCTTCAATTGAAATGACAAGTGATAAGAAGAAGACAGATTAAGCTTCAATTGAAATGGCAGGTGATAAGAAGAAGACAGATTAAGGTTCAATTGAAATGACAGGTGATAAGAAGAAGACATATTAAGGTTCAATTGAAATGACAGGTGATAAGAAGAAGACAGATTAAGGTTCAATTGAAATGACAGGTGATAAGAAGAAGATAACGTAAATGAAAACTTGCATAATTCTATTTTTAGCACAGTAATTCACCTTAAAAGTATAAAATTAGATCAGATATGCACCACTGGACCAATCTATTATCTTTCTATTTATGTGGCTTGTAATGAATCTGTATTTAGACTCCCAGTACTGTAACATCCAACAATTATATGTAATTAAACTGCGTTTAGATCCTCAGTATTGTTACATCCAACAATAAGAAACGTAGGACTACTTTTAAGTTGTGTGACGAAAATAGTGAAACATGGAATGTTGAAGTTAAAAAATAATTGTCATGATAGTAAAAGAAGATAGTTTGAGCTAAACAATCATTGCCTTGCTGAGAAAACAATCATTTCTATTGGCTGAGAAAACAATCATTTCTATTGGCTGAGAAAGAAATAAATACCATTGGCTGAGAAAACAATCATTGCTATTGGCTGAGAAAAAATAAATTTTAATGGCACAGAAAACAATCATTTCTTTTGGCTAAGAAAAAAAATAAATTTTACTGCCTGAGAAAACAATCATTTCTATTGGCTGAGAAAAAAATAATTCTACTGACCGAGAAGTCAATTTTACTGGCTGCAAAAACAACAACAACAACAACAACCAGGTTGTCTATTAACCTCTCAAAAAATGTTCTTAGTCAAAAGGTTGCTGGATACAACATGTCAGTCACATATGAAACATGACAGGCTAGCCCAGGATACCCTTAAGTTAGTGGCATATAAACAAGACAGTCTTGTACAGGATACCTCTCTGTCAGTGACATATGAAACATGACAGGCTAGCCCAGGATATTCCTAAGTTAGTGGCATAGTAAACAAGACAGTCTTGTACAGGATACCTCTCTGTCAGTTACATATGAAACGTGACAGGCTAGCCCAGGATATCCCTAAGTTAGTGGCATAATAAACAAGACAGTCTTGTACAGGATACCTCTCTGTCAGTTACATATGAAACGTGACAGTCTAGTACAGGATGGCACAGGGGCAGACAATGCCTTACCTGCTTGATGCATCGACATAGGACAGAGTTATCCTCTCGTCGTCCTCCTGGACTTTCTCCGTGTCCTTGAACCACGCTAGTTCTAACTCAGGTCGCTCCAGGACAGTCACATTACAGTAAAGACTGATGTTCTCCCCACTCGTCACAAACTGAGATCCACTGATCAGGATTTCTGGAGATTACAAATTGAATCTGAAAACGGAAGAGTTTTTAAGTCCCCATATCATTTGGCTTTGAGATAATTCAGCCAAATCTCCCTAGTTATGAAATCTATCTCCTATGAATAATTTATTATCGAAGGAAATGTCAGAATTCTGTGATAAATATATTGAAAAAAAATATTTTTTTTAAAAATGTTTTGCAGTAACAGTTATCAAACACTTTTTGCATTAGTCTTTGCTTTTATGCCTTAAGTGTTAATGCTACAACCTTCTAGCCCGTTGAAATGTGTCTTAAGTGTTAATGCTACAACCGTCTAGCCCGTTAAAATGCATCTTAACTGTCAATGCTACAACTTTCCGGCCCGTTGAAATGCGTCTTATATGTTAATTCTACAATCTTCTAGCCCATTGGAATATGCCTTATGTGTCAATGCTACAACTTTCCAGCCCGTTGAAATGTGCATTATGAGTCAATGCTACACTCTTGTCAGCCTTTGAAGTGTGCCTTATGTGTGAATTTGCCACTGTTCTTGCCTGTTGAAATGTCGTGTATCATGTGTCAATGGCGGTGGGGAGTTAGACTATTGATATAGATCAGGGCATAAAAAAGTGCGGGTAAGAATTAATTAGGATTCGTATAAAGTGCATTACTTGAGTGATTGTTTTGTTGTGTTGTCAAGTAGCATCAGTTGATGGGAAGTTGTTTTGTTGTCTGGTCAGGTAGCATCAGTTGATGGGAAGTTGTTTTGTTGTGTGGTCAAGTAGCAACAGTTAATGAGAAGTTGTTTTCTTGTGTTGTCAAGTAGCATCAGTTGATGGGAAGTTGTTTTGTTGTTTTGTTGTTTCGTCAAGTAGCATCAGTTGATGGGAAGTTGTTTTGTTGTTTTGTCAAGTAGCATCAGTTGGTGGGAAGATTTTTTGTTGTTTTGTCAAGTAGCATCAGTTGATGGGAAGTTGTTCTGTGGTTTTTTTAAGTAGCATCAGTTGGTGGGAAGTTGTTTTGTTGTTTTGTCAAGTAGCATCAGTTGATGGGAAGTTGTTCGGTGGTTTTGTCAAGTAGCATCAGTTGGTGGGAAGTTGTTTTGTTGTTTTGTCAAGTAGCATCAGTTGATGGGAAGTTGTTCTGTGGTTTTGTCAAGTAGCATCAGTTGATGGGAAGTTGTTCTTTTGTTTTGTCAAGTAGCATCAGTTGGTGGGAAGTTCACACACCGCCACCTCCATTGTTTTTAGGAGCTAGTATTAGTGTAATGAAAAGATAGTCTGCTGCAGAAACAGCTTGCTATCGTGAATTACTACAACAGTGCGTTTTGTGTTTAATATTTTATTTTATTTTAACGTCTCAATATAAATATGTTGTAATAAATATTCGGTGTGATAGGGGATGAGACATCAAAATATTAAAGTATCAGGGGCGTGAAAAAATTGTGCGGTGGCGTACCCTGAGGGGAGAGGGTGGGGTGCTAATTGAGATTTTTTTTTAAAGTGCGTTACTGGAGTGCATGTTTTGTCAAGTAATTTTAGTAGATGAAAAGTTCACGCATTGCCGCAGCCATTCTTGGGCAGGATATAGCTAGAAAATATACACAGCTACATGTATTAGGTTTTATTTATTTTTTTTAATTGAAAAATGAACCCGTTGTTACAAGTTGTTAGAAATAATTGCTTGTCAGTATCTTATGGCTGACTCCAAAATAGAATTTGCAATCTAAAAGAAAAAATGCAAAACTGATTAAAGATCCAAATTTTTTTTCAAGGTGTCACATCCGACTATTGATTAAAAGGATATTATTAGCTAGTTATCTATTACTAGGACAAAGTAGGGCGAATAAAGCAACTTCAAGCAAGTCACCAACCAAACAATAAGAAGCAAGTCACAAACCAAACAACTTGAATCAAGTCGACAACCTAGCAACTAGCAGCAAGTAATCAACCAATCAGCTAGCAGCAAGTCATCAACCAAGCAGCTAGAGACAAGTCACCAACCTAGCAACTAGGAGCAAGTCATAAACCAAGCAACTAGAAGAATGTCATCAACCAAGCAACTAGAAGCCAGTAATCAACCAAGCAACAAAAGCAAGTCATCAACCAAGCAACTAGAAGCAAGTCATCAACCAAGCAACTAGAAGTCGGTCATCAACCAAGCAACTAGAAGCAAGTCATCAACAAAGCAACTAGAAGCAAGTCAACAACCAAGAAACTAGAAGCAAGTCATCAACCAAGCAACTAGAAGCAAGTCAACAACCAAGAAACTAGAAGCAAGTCATCAACCAAGCAACTAGAAGTCGGTCATCAACCAAGCAACTAGAAGCAAGTCATCAACCAAGCAACTAGAAGCAAGTCAACAACCAAGCAACTAGAAGCACGTCACCAACCAAGCAATTGGAAGCAAGTCACCAACCAAGCAATTGGAAGCAAGTCACCAACCAAGCAATTGGAAGCAAGTCACCAACCAAGCAAATGGAAGCAAGTCACCAACCAAGCAATTAGAAGCAAGTCATCAAACAAGCAATTGGAAGCAAGTCACCAACCAACCAGCTAGAAGCAAGTCACCAACCAACCAGCTAGAAGCAAGTCACCAACCAACCAGCTAGAAGCAAGTCACCAACCAACCAGCTAGAAGCAAGTCACCAACCAACCAGCTAGAAGCAAGTCGCTAACCTATCAAGCAACCTTAACTTTGTTTTTCATTCATTAATAGACAATTACAGTTAGGCAATTGTAAAAAGAAGCTCTTGTATGATTTAGTTCAGTTTATCATATATTGTAATGAAATAAATTTTATGCCGGAAACTTTCAGGAGGAGAAAATTCAACGGGCTTTTCCAAACTTTAACGTTGTTAGCCTCCATTTTTTGAAGTTATACACCTACAACAGGATATGATAACTACAAACAAATATCATCATGACTAGAGATCATGATAACTATAAAAGTATATGATATGACTATTCAAAACACAACTTACATCTAAACCTGAAACAAACTGAAGACTTTGGATTTCAACGTTCCTATGTTGTACTACCGTATAACCGTATTACCATATTTCCGTATTACCATATAAATGTTTTACCCTTTTACCATATTAGCGTATTACCATGTTACCGCATTACCTGGATTCCTCTTGACTTGGGCGAAACTTTGGCTATCTGAAATAAACATAATAAATCAATTACACAGAGAAATAAACTCACTATACATACATATAGTATGTATATATATGTATATATATATGTTACGGCAAAAGCCCGAAGTTCTGCCAGTTCCCGATTTGGCCGGCTAGTTCGCATTTTGGCTGAATTGGAGCTTTGGACATAACATATATATATATATATATATATATATTAAATTGTATATATATAAACATGTTAATGTGAAAGCCTAAAATCAGCCAAAATGCGAACTGGCCGGCGAAATCTTGACTGGCCAATATCGCCTCACATTGACGGGCCAATGTCCGATTTTTTTCTTGATTTCGGGATTTGGCCGGTCAGTTTGCGAAATGGCATGGGGCGATCGGCCAAAGTCGGTAGAAAAAGGTTATGAGCAGACTATGGGTGTTTTTATACCATAATGATAGTCACATTATTTTGAATATTAATTATACTAAATTACTAAATTAGTAAAAGATGATCTTCTATGATATTTCAAATAGCATTGCATTGGCCGTCAGACAGTGCTTGTCAAGACACGACAGTTCCTGGTGATTTGTTCTTTGAGCAGTTTCTCATGCAGAATTGAAAACTCTCTTCTGAAATACAGTTGTTTGATAACATCGTGTTCTGTTCCTAGCTTGTAGAAAGCGCCGTTTACATTCATAAAAACTGCAAGGACGCTTCGTGGATCACCGCGACTTCTGACAACATGCGGTATACGGATGCGTAAATTATCTCAAACAATCGCTGCTTGGAATTATCCATCTTAATTTTTTTGAAAATCTTGGCACCTTATGTTTGCAAACTGGCATGAATTGCTGACCTCTTGTTGATGATTTTTATTTTATAATTAGCATTAGGTGATTTTAAATAGCACATTTTCCCAGTCAAGGGCAGGGTTCACAGCACTTCACATAAAGCATTGCAATTAGAGGAACGATACATTTAAAAACAATTGGTGAAAAGCTTGATCTCACCACCCAAGTACTATCTACCAATGTCTAGCCATGGACAGAATCCGGCAGCATCGCGCGATCTTTATCAGTCAGAGTGGGGAGAGAATGAGTAGGTATAGTGCTTTTTGAAGAGATGGGTCTTGAGAGCAGTTTTGAAGGCTGAGATGTTCGTTATATTGCGGATGTGTAATGGGAGAGAATTCCATTGTTTAGGGGCACAGAAAGAGAAATATCGTTCACCATAAGTTTTAGTGCGCGTTCTGGGAACAGAAAGAATGCGCGTGTCTGCGGAGAAAAGAAGCTTTCGAAAGGGTGAATAGACAATAAAAAAGTTCAGTAAGATAGGAAGGACAGGAAACAAAAGAAAAAGTTGTGACAGAGAACAAACAGCTTTAGTCAATGCGTGCCAGTATAAAGAGTAAATGGAGTGAGTGAAGTAGTGGAGTGACGTGATTACGTTTTTGTGCGTTTAGAACTAACCTAGCAGCTGAGTTTTCAATTTTCTGCATTTTAATATTAAATGTTTTGATGAATCTGACAGAAGAGAGTTACAGTAGTCAAGAAGAGAGGGATCAAGAGCATGGACTAGTGTTTTGGTTGCGCTAACTGTGAGGTAGTGTTGGGGGGAGGGCTGATCTGACGGATAGCGGGGTATGCAGAGCGACAGATGTGAGGAATATGATTATTGAGAGACATGTATAGAGACACTTGTATAGAGAAATAACTCAATAATATCAAGAAATCTCTCACTAATATTGAGAAATAAATCACTTACATAAAGAAATCACTCACTACTACAGAGAAATCACTCACTACTACAGAGAAATCACTCACTACTACAGAGAAATCACTCACTAATATAATGAAATCACTAACTAATATTGAGAAATAACTCACTGATATAGAGAAAAGACTCACGAAATAGAGAAATCACTTACTAATATAGAGAAAAAACGTTAAATTCTGTAGCATTATAAAAATTATTCTATCAAATTGACTATGTTCGGACGTTAAATTGGGTTAAAAATTAAATTAATATTAATTAAATAATGCTACACTGCTATGTAATTGATGTAATAAAGCAACATTGTTTTTATAGGATGAAATAATGCTACATTGCTATTTACTTGATGAAATAATGCTACACTACTATCCACTTCATGAAATAATACTAGTGTTAGTAACCGGATACGGTTATCGAAATTCGATCTATTTTAAGATTTGGCCTGTTTTTTTTTTAACAATAGGGAACAAAGGAAAGAAAATCAGTATACAAAGAATAACTATACCGAAGCTAGTGGTATTGACAATATTCTAATTTAATTCTACTTTTATATTAATACAAATAATTACAAAATCAAATATACAGAAATAAAAATTATATTAACTTACAGGAAGGGGAAAAAGATAATTATCAAAAAACAGAACTCTTAAAACACATACAGAAACGAACAGTGCAACCTTGTAAGGCTCCTATGAGTATATTTATTTATTTAGGCATTTTTATATAGTGCTTACCTTAAAGCTCTAAGCGCTTTACAATTATTAAAAACATGTAAACTAACTACAATAAAAATGAGACACTAGGATAGTAACTACTATACTATAGAAACAATTAAAATGGCTATAAAACGAGGACACTTCCGCACGTTTTGGCCTATATTACAGGATTAACCCGAGACAGAAAATATTACGTCCTCCAAATGTCTAGGAAAATTAGCAAAACTCTGTCGATTGGGAAAATAGCCAGCTTATTCATAAGGAGTTTTTTAGAATTCTACAGGAAAGAAAATATCCCGATATCATTTTGTAGAAAAAATAAAACATAAATGTAATATATATTTCCACTCAAGGGATGGGAGATTTATGGTAAAATACTGCACACTGAATCGGTGAGTCAATAAAAAAAAAAATAATTTTAAAAAGAAAGTGAAAAAAGTGTAGGGAAGGAAACGGCAATGTTCGACATATTAGCTCTACGTTGAAAGTGACATTAGTTTAATACTAAGGCTATAACACCTTCCCATTAGTTTTCCATTAAAGAACAATTACCAGAAATGAAACTGTGGAGTAACTCTTCTGATGCAAACTACATTTCTAAGAAATATAACAGATAGGTTCATCTACTCCATGATCAGCTCCTTCCAACACAACTACACCAATGCTAACATCACTGGCGTCTACAGCTAATTGAAACACAACTGTTTCAATGCCAAAATTCCTGGCATCTGCAGCTTAAAACACGACTGCACCAATGCCAACGTCCATGGCATGTATAGCTTGAGACACAACTGTACCCATGCCAGCATTATTGACATCTACAGCTTGAAACACAACTATTTCAATGCCAAAGTCCCTGGCATGTACAGCTTGAAACACAACTGTACCCATGCCAACATTATTGGCATCTACAGCTTGAAACACAACTGTTTCAATGCCAACGTCCCTTGCATGTACAGCTTGAAACACAACTGTACCCATGCCAGCATTACTGACATCTACAGCTTGAAATACAACTGTACCCATGCCAGCATTACTGGCATCTACAGCTTGAAACACAACTTTTTCATTGCCAACGTCCTTGGCATCTACAGCTTGAAATACAACTGTACCCATGCCAGCATTACTGACATCTACAGCTTGAAATACAACTGTACCCATGCCAGCATTACTGGCATCTACAGCTTGAAACACAACTTTTTCATTGCCAACGTCCTTGGCATCTACAGCTTGAAATACAACTGTACCCATGCCAGCATTACTGACATCTACAGCTTGAAATACAACTGTACCCATGCCAGCATTACTGGCATCTACAGCTTGAAACACAACTTTTTCATTACCAACGTCCTTGGCATCTACAGCTTGAAACACAACTTTTTCATTACCAACGTCCTTGGCATCTAGAGCTAATTGAAACTGTTTTTAAAAAGTATGTTTGAATGAGAACAGGAGAACAGCCTTTGAACATTGTTTAATGCTTTCGAATCATTATTGACAACATTGTTTAATGCTTTCGAATCATTATTGACAACATTGTTTAATGCTTTCGAATCATTATTGACAACATTGTTTAATGCTTTCGAATCATTATTGACAACATTGTTTAATGCTTTCGAATCATTATTGACAACATTTTTTAATGCTTTCGAATCATTATTGACAACATTGTTTAATGCTTTCGAATCATTATTGACAACATTGTTTAATGCTTTCGAATCATTATTGACAACATTGTTTAATGCTTTCGAATCATTATTGACAACATTGTTTAATGCTTTCGAATCATTATTGACAACATTGTTTAATGCTTTCGAATCATTATTGACAACATTGTTTAATGCTTTCGAATCATTATTGACAACATTGTTTAATGCTTTCGAATCATTATTGACAACATTGTTTAATGCTTTTGAATCATTATTGACAACATTGTTTAATGCTTTCGAATCATTATTGACAACATTGTTTAATGGTTTCGAATCATTATTGACAACATTGTGATAATGTGCCAAAAAGTTCAACAATTTGTTATCCTTCCTAACTCCCCCTGGTGAATTAGTGCAAGAAATTATTGACGTGATAGAACCATCCATATGGAAACAATCAAATACCCTTTTACTAATGATCCTCACTTCCCCTGTATTTCTTTTCTAAATTCTTATATTAAACATATTTCAAAATAATGTGTGTCTGTTAAACTCTTATTTTTAAAAGTAATGACACATATATTCTTTGACCTACTGTGGTTTATTTTTTGTGATGGAATGCAAAGTTTTGTTTTGGAAAACCCAACATCCGGCAATATTATGGCATTCACAGCGAACTTCAAGGCAATATTATGGCATTCACAGCGAACTTCAAAGATTCATATTTTTAAACAGTTTTCAATTTCTTGTTGTTTCTTCTTATTTTACAATCTGGTGTTTATCTGATACAATTTAAGTCATTAGATTTGAACTCAACTTCATAAGGATCAAAGTATCGAGACTGCAATGACGTCATGATATCGAAAAAAAAAAGCAAAAGAACTTTGTCATCTGAAGCCAACTGTCTGAATTTGGCCCTTTTAACGGAACACATTTCAATTTCAGAGTTATACGCTTTTAAATGAGATTTAGATTGCTAGTGGCATTAATGTTTTGATAGTGGCATTAATGTTTCTATGACAAGTTTTAAGAAATTATCCACAAGCCCTTCAAAGAGAGGCCGCCACATCAACATAATCTTTAAAAAAGTTGAAGTGGGTCACGAACCGTTGTGCCAAACACCAGTTCAAAGGGGCTGAATCCAAGTTGTTCTTGAACTGCTCGTCTGGCGGGGCACAGTAGAATATTGATTCCTTCTTCCCAGTCTTTCTCCTTTTCTTGGCAAAACGTTCTCATCATGATCTTTAACGTCTGCTGGAATCGCTCAAGTGCTCCCTACGACTCACGATCTTTAACGTCTGCTGGAATCGCTCAAGTGCTCCCTACGACTCACGATCATATGCACTCGACAAGCAGTCTGCGATTTCTTGTTGGTTCATCTCTTATTTAAAAAGTCCAGCCTTAAATTTGGTTCCTTGGTCAGACTGTACAGACATCGGAAGACCAAACACAATACACACTTTTTCAAGGCTTTGACGATGGGAGGAGTCTTGGTATTACAAAGAGAAATAGCTTCTAGCAGTCGTTTTGACCCACACATGATTGTCAACAAATGTCGTGTCCTAAATTTGTCTTTGTCAGAGGTCCAACGTGGTCTCATGACACGAGTGAAAGGTTCTTCAAATGCTTGAATCATTTGAGGAGGAAATGTTGGTATCTTTTGATTTGGTTTGTCTACTACTTGAAAATAAGGCCCTTATCACTACAACGTTCTTTATTTTTGGCCAAGGCAGTGTGACGTTATTTTGTGATAAGTCTTATTTACTCCCACATGGCCTGAAAGTGGTGAGCCATGAAACTGGTGAATCATTAAAGTGGTGAGTCATGAAACTGGTGAGTCACGAGTCATGAAACTGGTGAGTCATAAAACTGGTGAGTCATGAAACTGGTGAGTCATGAAACTGGTGAGTCATGAAACTGGTGAGTCATGAAACTGGTGAGTCATGAAACTGGTGAGTCATGATTGTGGTGATGCATTAAAGTGGTATGTCATGAAAGGGTTGATCTATGAGTTAAGTTCGGCACCTCATTCCTGAAAGATGTAGGCACTACTATTAGCCAAATATTCCTTAATCTCAATGAGCAGCTGTGTCTGGGAGTCACCATTTTCTCATTGGTGTGTCCACTTTTAAGCAGTAGCATACAGGTACATGTTCCGCTTCCTCTTGGCTCAACGCGTTCTCTCGAAGCTGAGCAATTTATGGACCACTCTTTTGCTCTTCAATAAACTGCATGATACAGTTAGTTTTTTCTTCTGTACTCAAATTTGTATTTGTATAGAAAGGATTTGTATAATTCAATTAAATATTGTTAGTGTGTCACTAGCTTAGGTATTATTTTCTTTTCATACACCCTTTCTCACACCTTTGTGATGTGTTGTTTATTATGCGAGCCAAAGTTATCTTAACACAGATGGAATCTTCAAAACCATAACGTTGCGTAAAACAATTTGGGAGTTGGGGGGGGGGGGTTGCCCGCGATTTGTGACAATTTTTATTACGTAGAAAAACAACACATTATTTTCACTTGACATTTACAAATACCAATACCAGAGTTAGTTTAGTTATCTTAACACTGATGGAAGCTTCAAAACCAGAACGTTGCGTAAAACAATTTGGGAGTTGGGGGGGGGGTTGCCCGCGATTTGTGACAATTTTTATTACGTAGAAAAACAACACATTATTTTCACTTGACATTTACAAATACCAATACCAGAGTTAGTTACGATTCTTTTTACCAATTTATAACTGTGTCCATTGAGTCACATGTGCTAAAATTAGATTTGATGTAAACAATCCATCAGAAGACAATAAACAAATTTTACAACCTTTCAGTTGAGACATTAGAGAAATGTTCCAGAAAATATATATTTTCCTTATCGAAAAAGTTAGAAATAGTAGTAGCCCATTCTGGTTTAAAAAAAAAACACTGTTAGACATTTTGTCATTGCCCACTTATTGGATGAGGATCTCTTGTCTGAGGATGGTCTGTTCTCTGAGGATAGTCTGTTGTCTGAGGAAGGTTTCGATTGAGGATGGTCTGTTGTGTGTAAAGTCGTTAATACTTAAGGCTTCTGAATGCCGAAGCTTACCGTTAATTGTAAAAAGTTTAGAGAGCTGTTGAAACGTGATGGCCAACTCACGTTAAGTGTCAACGAGAAAAGGAACGACTAATGGAAATATACGGACAAAGGCTTCAATAAACTTCTTCTTATTATTATATTTGAGGGGCCCACGATCAATTTGTTGATCAGTCTGGCTCCTGGTTTAAATTCAGAGTTTGCCTTCTCTTAGATGGGTTGCCATCGAAGGCTAACGAGTCCCATCCACCAGGTGTCCAATAAGAGCTGACACTTTAGCAAAATCTGCAGGAAAATCATCACATTTGTGCGGTCCTTTTTGTTTGTAAGGCACTCATTTTTTGTTGTCAAACAAGTTGTTCTTTGTAAAAGAAAGCTGCTGGACATATCTTTTATTTTTAGGGGTTTCTCTCCAGGGGCAACTGCTTTTACCTTTGTCCAAGTTTGGTTTTTAAGCTAGAGCTGTAAAGCATAGTTTACATTGGCAGGATTTTCTCCATGGTTCTCTTCTCTTTGGTGTATCTTAAGATGAATTTTTTTAGGAAAAACTGCAAGACAATAGTTACACTTGTAAGGTTTGTTCTCCAGTGTGCAGATTTTGATGTTCAACAATCTGTGATTTGTAATAGAAAGCAAAGTGGCAAAATTTACAAAAGTAGGGTTTGTCTTCATTGTGTTTACTTTCATGCACTTCTAAAGATGATTTGCGAGGAAAAGATTCAGGACAGACGTTACACCTGAACGGCTTTTCCCCTGTGTGCAATCTTTGGTGATTGACAAGATGAGATTTTTGAGCGAAAACTGTGTTTTAACTTACAAACCTAGTACTGATGGGGGAATTTAAGAATTGTGTTCGCATGGACGTAAGTAAACATATTGCCGACCATGGCAAAGATGATGTGCATAAGGCAGCAGTGTTAGTTGACGACTTCACGATATTGCATCAGACCTCAAAGAGCAAGTTTGACACAACACAAGACAAGCACCATAGAGCAACACTTTCACGTTATAGTACGACTCAAAATAGATCAAACAAGTATGTAAAAAAAATAATCATGTCTAAGAGACATCTATGCTGCTATGTAGGACATATTTACGACACTTTCCCCGTGTCGTGAACTCTGGTTGACCACACATTAGTTGGCGTTCGTATTTGATGTGGCCTATTTCCTTTCATCTTAGCAGTTGTTTTCCACAACTATCAACTAAAAATAACTAACATATTCAAATAGAATTTTGGGGAAGCTTCGATAATTGACTAGAAAGATAAACGATGTAGAAGACATTTCTAGAAGCGTTGGTTCTACCGACGCATAGATATTGAAGGCTGTTAGGGACTTGAGTGTATAGTGTGATTGCGTGTTGGTTTGAGATGATGTGTGTTGTTTTATCTATTATTCTTAGTATCTTGTGACGTATTGTGTGGAAAGGGATTTGACGTATTATTATTGTAGATTTGGGCGTGGGGTGTTGTTCTTTGATTACAGTAACGGCAGTTGAAGAATGAGTTGATTAATAAAGAGATTTCATCTAAGAATTATAGTTGTGAAGTGTATATAATAAAACCCTAGACAACGAAGCCAACGAACCTATTGAGTAAGAAGAGGTTTGTAAGAAAGGGGATTCAGAGATTCATCGACTGAGATTGATAGAGAAATATTTGTTTAACTTCACGAGACAAGTTTATTATTTTTTGTGCACTCATATATGTGTTTATTCGCATTCATCATTGTACCTTATTTTTGTGGCACATTGTACTAACTGTGTACCGGTACAAGACATTCTCATACTCTGTCATTTGATGATTGTAATTATATATATTTTTTCTTTGTAATTATATTAATACTTAAATAAATCTTATTAATTGTAATTGGTACTGTTTTTGAGTGTCGTATCGTTACTATTGTATTTCTCTATGGTATCATCCTTTGTTAGGCACTGTTTGAAACGAGCCATAAACTTAAAATGGGAGATAAAATTCTCTTTATAGAAGGCAGTGGGTAACACCTGCAAACAAGTATGGCACTAGAGAAACATCTCCAAAAGATACCTGTGCCTGTAGTAAAAAGTAAGGTCATAACAGGAATGCTTGTTGGACACTCATGAAGTAAAGTGAGAGAATCCCACATCCTTGGGAACCGCACAAATTATCATCTTGTTAGCCGCGTCATACATCGGGACAAATAATTGATTGAAAATAGTCCGGTCAGGGAGCAATCTTTGACTTATATTATTAATCAGTCATGATGGCAACCCTCAGTGATGGCAACCCTCAGTGATGGCAACCCTCAGTGATGGCAACCCTCAGTGATGGCAACCCTCAGTGATGGCAACCCTCAGTGATGGCAACCCTCAGTGATGGCAACCCTCAGTTGATTTGTTCATCAATCAGGCCATCTGGCAACCCGTCTTTCACTTGTAATTAATAAACTCATACTAGCAAGTTACCTTTGGCTTATTATTAATAAATCCAGCTGGCGACCCACCTTTGACTTGTAAGTCCACCACATGACGTAATATCTTCTTACTGACGCTGACCTGACATTCATACTTCCCAGCGTCATCGGTTGAGACTCCCTGGATGATGAGGTCCCACTGATTATCCGACATGCCCCGATCCACTGTGATCCTAGGGTCATCAATCCACGTCCGTGTTCCTATAGTCAGTGGGTTCTTGGCTGTGACCCTGCGCCACACAACCTGGTGGACGATATACTGCACCATATAGTATACCGCCTCCTACTACATAACACAACATATAACATACAAACTGCTGTAAGGCATAATACATGCTATGTACAACCTACTGCATACAACATGTGTGCTGGAACTATGTTTTCTATGGTTCTGGGCTTCCTACACATTAGTCACGGAGAACACAATTTTCTGGCCTCTATAAGACTGATGGGCTTCCTACACATTAGTCACGGAGAACACAATTGTCTGGCCTCTATAAGGCTGATGGGCTTCCTACACATTAGTCACGGAGAACACAATTGTCTGGCCTCTATAAGGCTGATGGGCTTCCTACACATTAGTCACGGAGAACACAATTTTCTGGCCTCTATAAGGCTGATGGGCTTCCTACACATTAGTCACGGAGAACACAATTTTCTGACCTCTATAAGGCTGATGGGCTTCCTACACATTAGTCACGGAGAACACAATTGTCTGGCCTCTATAAGGCTGATGGGCTTCCTACACATTAGTCACGGAGAACACAATTTTCTGACCTCTATAAGGCTGATGGGCTTCCTACACATTAGTCACGGAGAACACAATTGTCTGGCCTCTATAAGGCTGATGGGCTTCCTACACATTAGTCACGGAGAACACAATTGTCTGGCCTCTATAAGGCTGATGGGTTTAAAAAGGGATTCACATTTATTTGTTGCCTTGCTACCCATTTGATTATTGCCTAACTTCACATTTATTTATTGCCTAGCTACCCATTAATTTATTGCCTAACTTCACATTTATTTGTTGCTTAGCTCCCCATTTGTTTATTGTCTAACTTCACATGTATTTATTGCCTATCTACCCATTAGTTTATTACCTAGCTTCTCATTTATTTATTGCCTAACTTCAAATTTATGATTGCCTAGTTACCCATTTTTTATTTCCTAGCTTCCCATTTATTTATTGCCTAACTTCACTTTTCTTTTTGCCTAGATTCCCAGGAATTAGAGAATGAGAATGCTAGCACTGAAATGTTAGCAATGACATGTTGGCACTGACACGTTGGCACTGGCATGTTGGCACTGACATTTTAGCACTGACATGTTCTATTTACTGCCTTGAAAAAATAGGTTTCACATTCACAAACAATATGTGATTGTGATGTTTTCATATCATTATCTCTAAACAATTCTGCAATGAGAATACAGTCTGTTGGTTATTTCCCAAACAATCTAATCTGGCCTATGAAAACATTCTCTCCTACTTGTATGTAATCATGTTCCCTTGCTTAAAGAATGTACACACCTTTTATAGTCGTGTTCAAGGCCCCCCCCTCCAAATTAACAACATGCACAATTTGTAGTAAGACAATAACAACATACACAATTTTTAGTGAGCTAATAACGACATACAACATGAGCTATAAAAAGATTGTTGTGGACATTTACAAAAAGATTGTTTGGACATTTATAAACCAGAATGTTGTGGACATCTTAACAAGATTGTTGTGGACATTTATAACAAGATTGTTATGGAGATATTTAAAAAATATTTTTGTGGACTTTTGTAAAATAATTTTTGTGGACATTTATAAACAAGAGTGTTGTGGACATTTATAAACAAGAGTGTTGTGGACATTTATAAACAAGAGTGTTGTGGAAATTGATAGGAAGATTTTAGTGGACATTTATAAAAAGATTGTTGTGGACCATTATAAACAATATTGTTAAGGATATTAATAAAATAGATTTTTGTGAAAATGTATAAACAATTTGTTGTGGACATTTATAAACAAGAGTGTTGTGGACATTTATAAAAAGATTGTTGTGGAATTTATTAAATATTGTTGTGTACTTTTATAAACTATTGTTGTTGATATCTTAACAATATTGGAGTGGATTGTTAAAGATTGTTGTGGACATTGATTTAAGATTGTTGTGGACATTGATTAAATATTGTTGTGGACATTTATTAAAGATTGTTGTGGACATTTATTAAAGATTGTTGTGGACATTTATTAAAGATTGTTGTGGACATTAATTAAAGATTGTTGTGGACATTTATTAAAGATTGTTGTGGACATTTATAAAAAAATTGTTGTGGACATTTACCAAAATTTTTAATTTGGTTGTTATTAGTTTATAATGTTGGTGGCTGTGGGTAATTAGGGGGGTGGGGAAGTCGTGGGTTGGTTGGTTTTGGTGGTGGGTAGGGGAGACACAACTAAAACTTGAAAAATACAATGTGTGCAGTAGATTGCCTGTTTGAAATGTTATGAAATTTGTTAAAGTTTAAGTTTGAAATTTTGAATTTTTAAACTAAAATCTTTATTCTTTTGGATGAAGTCTTTTGACTCACAGTTCTCTCCCCTAGGTGTTTAACAGAGCAGTAGAGTCTGGCCTTGTCTCCCTTTTTCTGGGTTATTTTAGTGGGCACGGCTTCAAACTCTGGAAGTCGAACTCGTACCGCAGGGAGCGCGATGCACGCTGGAAAAACAATAGAAAAATAATCTAGAGATCACAGATAGAGTTCAAATGTTAAATATAATTACACACATATATATATTATGTATATATAAAGATATATATCCACTTCCACCCGGAACTAGACAAAATGTAGTTTAAGAACCTGAAGTGTATCATATGTCCGTAGCTGTTAACAGATGGATCTAACTTATCAATCAAAAGGTAAACTATATGACCTCAATAAAGTTGAGAGAAATCAAAGGATGATTCCTACCTGTAGCCACCTGTTCACAGGTGCCACATGATTTCAAAGAGTATTAAATCATTGTGTACACACATTTTCAACATAATGAGTACATGAGTAATGAGGAGATCCCCTGGGTCGTCACAAATAAATAAACGTAACATGAAAAATGTGTTTGAGTTGCTGCATGCAATAACTAACACATTTCTCTTGGGTGCAAGTTTTATTCTTAAAATGCGCAACAATGTCACAGTTGACTAATTTGGTGGTAAATATTTAGGAACAAAATTATTCTTATTTTTTAAAATCCACTAATACCTATAACTACCTTTATATTACTTTTGGGTAATACCTATAACAACCTTTATATTTCTTAAGGGTAATACCTAGAACTATCTTTATATTACTTAAGGTAATACCTATAACTACCTTTATATTACTTAAGGGTAATACCTAGAACTACCTTTATATTACTTAAGGGTAATACCTATAACTATCTTTATATTACTTAAGGGTAATACCTATAACTATCTTTATATTACTTAAGGGTAATACCGATAACTACCTTTATATTATTTACGGGTAATACCTATAACTACCTTTATATTACTTAAGGGTAATACCTATAACTACCTTTATATTACTTAAGGTAATACCTATAACTACCTTTATATTACTTAAGGTAATACCTATAACTACCTTTTATATTACTTTAGGTAATACCTTTAACTACCTTTATATTACTTAAGGTAATACCAAAACTACCTTTATATTACTTAAGGTAATACCAAAACTACCTTTATATTACTTTAGGGTAATACCTATAAGTACCTTTATATTACTTAAGGTAATACCTATAACTACCTTTATATTACTTACGAGTAATACCTATAACTACCTTTATATTACTTAAGGTAATAACTATACCTACCTTTTTATTACTTAAGGGTAATACCTATAACTACCTTTATATTACTTAAGGGTAATACCTATAACTACCTTTATATTACTTAAGGGTAATACCTATAACTACCTTTATATTACTTACGAGTAATACCTATAACTAATAATGGTTGTAATGTTGCACTTTAAGATAAGTACCATGTTTGTAATGGTGCAATTTAAGATAAGTACCATGTTTGTAATGGTGCACTTTAAGATAAGTACCATGTTTGTAATGGTGCACCTTAAGATAAGTACCATGTTTGTAATGGTGCACTTTAAGATAAGTACCATGTTTGTAATGGTGCACTTTAAGATAAGTGCCATGTTTGTAATTGTGCACTTTAAGATAAGTGCCATGGCTGTAATGGTGCAATAAAAGATAATTGTCATGATTTTTTATGCATTATAAAATAACTTAATAATTGAAATTATAAGATAAGTGCTACGGTGAAGGGTGCACTTATAAGATAAGTGCCATTATTGTAATGGTGAACTATAAGATAAGGGACATTCATGTAATGTACACTCTAGATAAGTGTCATGCTTGTAATAGTGCACTAAAAAGTAAGTGAACTGGTTGCAACGAGCACTTTAAGATAAGTGTCATATATGACTCCCCTAGTTTTAATGACATGACTTATTATCCAGCTAAGTCACTCCCTGGCTATCCCACCCACCTCTATAAGATAGGTGTCATTATATGACTCCCTTCATTGTAATGACATGACTTATTATCCAGCTAAGTCTCTGCCCCGCCAACCCACCCCAGTTCCAATGCGCCCCACCCCTCTCCCCCTCAACTTTAAAAAAATCACGCCAACTCATTTGATCACAGCTTTAAAATTATCTCTCACTATATATTATTTTATTTTTCATTCCATTTATTTCAGATACTTTTTTTTTTATATCTGCCATTTTTTGCAAATGCCATGGGCAGCTGACAGCTAGACGTTCAATCCAGTGTGTTCTGATCTAAAAGCCACCTGCAGCAATTCCAGGTACCTCGCCATCCGTACGCAGCATATCCTCAAATTTCATTAAAATGACATCAATAAAATAAGTTTCTTAGCTGCGGGTAGTTTGCTATCTCTACAGGACCTGTCAGCCCTATTATGTCTTGATTTAATCAAACCATTTATTCGGATGGATCTGTTATTTAGAAAGTTGTTTTGACCAGGATGGTTAGAGATGCGTTCAGGCACTGGTTTGTTCAAGCTGTGGATGTTCAAGATGAAATATCGACAGAGGGAGGAAATTTCTTCTTCAAAGTTTAGCAAAACGTATCAAACTTCTAAATTCATGTTTTGTTTTGGTTGCTATAGAGTTCATATTAGGAGGAAAAATGGGTTTTTTACCAAGTTTAGACTGTTGGGAAAATGGGTTTTTACCAAGTTTAGATTGTTGGGAAAATGGGTTTTTACCAAGTTTAGATTGTTGGGAAAATGAGTTTTTACCAGGTCAGACAGGAAGGAAAGTGGTTTGATACAAGGTTGAAACTGGAATAGACAGAAATAGTCTGATCAATTGACTGAGATTTTCATATGAATAACTAAGATTTTCCTATCAATAGAATGAAAATGTCTTTTTATAGACTGAGATTTTCTAATCAGTAAACTGAAGTAGTCCTGTCAAAAGACTAAGATTGTCTTATCAATAGTCTGGATTGTGAAGTCAACATTATCTGTGATCGTCGTATTAAAGTTATTTGAGATTGTCATATCAACATTAATTGAGATTGTCACATCAAAATTATCTGAGATTGTCACATCAAAATAATTATCTGAAATTGTCATTTGAAAATAATCTGAAATTGTCCTATCAACTTTATCTGAAATGATCATATATCAAAATTATCCAGGTCTGCCAAGTGTTAAGTAGAGTTACATTTTTAAGTTCAAGATTTCACAAAAGCTTGCTGTAATTTCAAACCTCAGAATTCAAACCCACAATAGCAAAGCAGATAAATGTTACGCTAAAAAAATTGAAATGTGGTTTTCCTCCCCTTAGATATTTTCAGAGTTTTCTGACTTTTACGAGGCATCCCATGCAGAAACGGAAGTGATGGTTAAAACATGTGAGCGCTAATAAGGTTGTAAAGATACCAGCTAGAATATAAACCCTTCAAATTGAAGCATGAATGAGGGGGGAGAAGCCAGTAAATATACCATGTCATACATCCGAGGTGAGCAGACTGAGAAAAGAATGTTAGTGGTATGAGTTTGAAACCTCATCAGCTGTCAACATAAACTTTAACAGTGCAGACATTGTCGGGTAAATTTGACATTTTTTAAAAGATGCAATCTCTATTTTATTTATTTCTTGGCATGTTTATGTCGCTGAGGTACTGGAATAGAGCTCTGAAATTTTTTTATATAGAAAAGTGCTCACAAAATGTCTTGTCATTTAAATGTCACAAATGAAAAAAGCGAAACGTGATTTTCAAGAAAAATAATAAACTTCATTAAGACGTTATTGAATGTATTATGTCATGTATTATGTCATGTATTATGTCATTGAATGTTCTTTAAATGATCTATTGTGGTTTGTATCCACTCGGCGTGACATTTTATATTGATGGTAAGGAAATAAATGGTATAGAATCCCACTACTTATGTCTTAAATCTCCTATATCAAATCATCTGTCTAAACTATCGTGTCTCAACTCTCCTGTCTTAATTCTCCTATCTCACCTCTGCTGTCTCAACTCTCCTGACTTAAATCTCCTGTCTTAACTCTCTTTTCTTAAGTCTCCTTTCTTAACTCTCCTTCTTAACTCTCCTATCTCAGCTCTCCTGTCTTAACTCTCCTTTTTAACTCACCTTTTTCACTCTCCTGCCTTATCTCTTCTGTCTTAACTCTTCTGTCTTAACTCTGTTGTCTTAACTCTACTGTCTTAACTCTCCTGTCTTAACTCTCGGGTCTAAACTCTCTGGTCTTAAATTTCTTTCCTTAACTCTCCTGTCTTTACGAACCTGTCTTAACTCTCTTTCTTAAATCTACTGTCTTAACTCTCCTGTCTTAACTCTCATGTCTTAAGAATCCTGTCTTAAATCTCCTTTCTTAACTCTCCTATCCTAACTCTCCTTTTTTAACTCTCCTATCCTAATTCTCCTATCCTTTTTCTCCTGTCTTAATTCTCATTTCTTAACTCTCCTTTCTTAACTCTCCTGTCTGACCTTTCCTGTCTTAACTCTCCTGTCTTAATTCTCCTTTCATTACTATCCTGTTTTAACTCTCCTGTCTTAACTCTCCTGTCTTAACTCTTCTTTCTTGACATATGTTTTAATTTATATGTCCTAACTCTCATGTCTTCAATCTCTGTCTTAACGTTCGTGTTGTAACTCTCCTGTCTTAAACCTTCCTTATTTTCTTACAGGGTCTAACTGTCCCGTCTTAGAAGAGGAGCAGCGGACATTCTTATGCATTTCAGGCTAAAATTGCTTGTCTGAGATCTAGCATACTACTCTAAGATCTAGCATACTACTCTGAGATCTAGCATACTACTCTGAGATCTAGCATACTACTCTGAGATCTAGCATACTACTCTGAGATCTAGCATACTACTCTGAGATCTAGCATACTACTCTGAAATCTAGCATACTACTCTGAGATCTAGCATACTACTCTGAGATCTAGCATACTACTCTGAGATCTAGCATACTACTCTGAGATCTAGCATACTACTCTGAGATCTAGCATACTACTCTGAGATCTAGCATACTACTCTGAGATCTAGCATACTACTCTGAGAGCTTTTTCGCGAGATCTTATCCGATTTTTTGATAATCTCAGAATAAAACTCAGAATGTTTTCTGTCAGTTTATCTGATTGTTATTATGTCAGTTAATCTGAGTTTTATTCTGTCAGTTAGTCTGATTGTTATTCTGTCAGTTAGTCTGAGTTTTATTCTGTAAGTTAGTCCGAGTGTTATTCAGTCTGATTCTGACTGTTTCTTTGGTACTTGATCTATTGGTTTGAAACGTGATCTATTTGTTAGATTCGATCTATTTATTTGAGGTTTCAACAGGTTTTTTTTAGATATGAACTAAAATTGTTTGATATTTCAACTATTTGTTTGATGTTTGAATTACTTGTTTAAAATTTGATCTGTTTTTATTTTTGAGGCTCGATCTGTGTGTTCTAGATTTTATCTTTTTTTTGAAGATTTTATCTTTTTATTTTTTATATTTGATCTATTTGTTTTAATTTGTCTGACAGCCAAACAAAAATTAATAGAGTTTTAACTGTTATCTTTGACTGTGTGCTGTATATGTGTGAACTTGAGTTTTATTCTGTCAGTTCATATGAGCTTTAGTTTGTATGTCAGTAGGACACTCAGTTAAATAAACCGTCGTCAAGGGAGAAATAAGGCCTGGTAAAGAAATGGAATCGATTACAGAGATAAGGAGAGAATAATCGATTTTCATTATAATAGATCAGAGGCTAACAACTCCAAGTGTCGATGTGATGTGCGCACTTTAAGGATGTCAGCAAGTTTCTTGAACCGATCGTAGTGGAATCTGTCAATGAAGAAAACGTCTGGTATGTTGTAAATTGTGGCTCTATTCAGTAACATACATCAGGTTATGTTGAATTTATAGAAGCTATTGATGGGATAGACCCACTACTCTTTTAATACACAGTATAGGCCATTGGTGGATTGTGGTGTAAGTACGTAGTAATGACTTGCTGCTGGTTCGTCCTAAATGTAAACCTAACCCTAACCCTAATCCTAACCCTAACCCTAATCCTAACCGTAGTAATGACCTGGTGCTGGTTCGTCCTAAATGTCAAACTAACCCTAACCCTAACGGTAGTAATGACCTGGTGCTGGTTCGTCCTACATGTAAACCTAAACCTAACCCTAACACTAATCCTGACCGTTGTAATGACCTGGTGCTGGTTCGTCCTACATGTAAACCTAAACCTAACCCTAACACTAATCCTGACCGTAGTAATGACCTGGTGCTGGTTCGTCCTACATGTAAACCTAAACCTAACCCTAACACTAATCCTGACCGTTGTAATGACCTGATGCTGGTTCGTCCTAAATGTCAACCTAACCCTAACCCTAACGGTAGTAATGACCTGGTGCTGGTTCGTCCTACATGTAAACCTAAACCTAACCCTAACACTAATCCTGACCGTTGTAATGACCCGATGCTGGTTCGTCCTAAATGTCAACCTAACCCTAACCCTAACAATAGTAATGACCTGGTGCTGGTTCGTCCTACATGTAAACCTAACCATCTAATACACAGTATAGGCCATTGGTGGATTGTGTTGTAAGTACATAGTAATCTCTTGGTGCTGGTTTGTCCTAAATGTAAACCTAATAGTGTCCTGATAGTTATACAATTGTGTCCTGATAGTTATACACGTGTGTCCTGATAGTTATACAAGTGTCCTGATAGTTATAGCATGTGTGTCCTGATAGTTATAGAAGTGTGTCCTGATAGTTATACAAGTGTCCTGATAGTTATATTGGTGTGTCCTGATAGTTTCACAAGTGTGTCCTGTTAGTTATACAAGTATGCTGCTTTCTTGCAATATTTCTTGATGATGCGTTTTTGCCCCTGGTCAACATTAAGATTATATTTTGCTCCTTGCCCCCCACCCCCCTATATGTAATTATTAGGAAAAATGTCTTCTTTTTTAAACTTTAATTATGACTGGAACATTTCTCCGAAGAGAAGTTTATTCCCAAAAAATTAATGATACTTATTACCTGGATTGTGAGAGGCTTATTATCTGGACTGTGTGATGTTATTACCTGGATTGTGAGAGGCTTATTATCTGGACTGTGTGATGTTATTACCTGGATTGTGAGAGGCTTATTATCTGGACTGTGTGATGTTATTACCTCGATTGCGAGAGGCTTATTATCTGGACTGTGTGACGTTATTACCTGGATTGTGAGAGGCTTATTATCTGCACTGTGTAATGTTATTACCTGGATTGTGAGAGGCTTATTATCTGGACTGTGTGATGTTATTACCTGGATTGTGAGAGGCTTATTATCTGGACTGTGTGATGTTATTACCTGTAGTGTGTGATGTTATTACCTGTATTGTGTGATGTTATCACCTGTATTGTGTGATGTTATCACCTGTATTGAATGATGTTATTACCTGTATTGTATGATGTTATTACCTGTATTGTGTGATGTTATTACCTGTATTGTGTGATGTTATCACCTGTATTGTGTGATGTTATCACCTGTATTGTGTGATGTTATTACCTGTATTGTGTGATGTTATTACCTGTATTGTGTGATGTTATTACCTGTATTGTGTGATGTTATTACCTGTATTGTGTGATGTTATTACCTGTATTGTGTGATGTTATTACCTGTATTGTGTGATGTTATTACCTGTATTGTGTGATGTTATTACCTGGACTGTTCACCTGGATTTTGCGACCGGGGGAGGCGGATTTCTACTCTTTGTACAAACACTGAATACTTCAGGTTTCGCATTGTTTACGATAATGATAATGGTAATGGTTAAACAATAATACTAATAATAAAAGACAGCTGATGTCTGGATATACGATGTTTCGTATAATCGGCGCTCGTTAACTCGTTGTGTTATTATATGGACTCAAATGTGTTGAAATTTTGCTGTATCAAATAGAACTAACAGACTTGATCTATTGAACACATTCTATGTCAGTTCTGTTTAATTACAAATATATATGATAAGAGAGGGCAAAGGGGGAATGGATTGAAAGAAGTAAAGAAAAAAATAGTGAGTGAGAGAGAGCGAGAGAGAGAGAGAGAGAGAGAGAGAGAGAGAGAGAGAGGGGAAGAGGTCGTCTTTCAGATATCTCAGAGTAATGACGTCATTCTAGTATCATAAAGTGCCGTCTTACAATCAGATTACGAGGCAAGTGTTCCCAGGTATTCTCAGATGTTCCCGGCATCATTAAATCTACGTAAAACTACTAATTAATGTGTGCCCCGGAAAGCTACGTGACGTGATATGGAGATGAGATAATGGAAGAATGTAATAAACGGTCGAGGTTAGAGGTCAGAGGTCGGCGGGAGATATGTATCTCAATGTAAAGAGGTGCAGTAAGTTAGGATTTGCTCAGTAGGAAAGTACAAAGACAGTTCAGAAGAGAGTTTCTATGTTCGTTTCTAATGATCTTATTCTTATCCTGATTAATTCAAGATCTTATGCTGATTAACTCAAATTCTTATGATGATTAATTCAAGATCTCTTTATGATTAATTCAAGATCTTATGCCGATTAATTCAAGATCTTATGCTGATTAATTCAAAATCTTATTCTGATTAAATCAAGATCTCATGCTGATTAATTTAAGATAGTATGCTGATTAAATCAAGATCACATGCTGATTATACCCACAATCCCAAATCTCTGTCATTCTCTGAACCAATCTCTATCATTCTCTGAACCAATCTCTATCGTTCTCTGAACCAATCTCGGCCATTCTCAGGCACAATCTCCACCATATACAGGATGTATCACAGAATTTAGCAAGGATAAAATTTGAACGCTACTACAACAGTCACAGTGTGATTATCAAACAGATTTTTGAAGAATCAGCAAATAATCCTTGCTGACACAAACAATAGCAGGCCCATTTCGATCCTTTCAACCTTCTGTTTCAAGATCATCGTCGAGCTCACCTCTTTCAATTTCTTTTCTCAATTCAAACTCTTTAAATGTGACATCAAATATGCTTAAATTATTTTACCGTAAAATTACTCACGACAGAATAATGTGGGCCGCATGTTTTAGTTGGAACATCCAACTTCCGTTTCTCACAATAGCTTAGAATGTTACCTCTTATGAAAATTTAGCTGCATTGACTTTACTGAGATCTGTTCTGAAAAATTACCTTCATTGACTTTACTGAGATCTAACTATAGCATAGTTCTGAACAATGAGCTACATTGAGTTTACTAAGATCTAAAAATAGCCCAGAGTGCTACCTGCTCTGAACAATTACCTTCATTGACTTTACTGAGATCTAACTATAGCATAGAGAACAACCTGTTCTGAACCATGAGCTGCATTGACTTTACTGAGATCTAACTATAGCATAGAGAACAACCTGTTCTGAACCATGAGCTGCATTGACTTTACTGAGATCTAACTATAGCATAGAGAACAACCTGTTCTGAACCATGAGCTGCATTGACTTTACTGAGATCTAACTATAGCATAGAGAACAACCTGTTCTGAACCATGAGCTGCATTGACTTTACTGAGATCTAACTATAGCATAGAGAACAAACTGTTCTGAACCATGAGCTGCATTGACTTTACTGAGATCTAACTATAGCATAGAGAACAACCTGTTCTGAACCATGAGCTGCATTGACTTTACTGAGATCTAACTATAGCATAGAGAACAACCTGTTCTGAACCATGAGCTGCATTGACTTTACTGAGATCTAACTATAGCATAGAGAACAACCTGTTCTGAACCATGAGCTGCATTGACTTTACTGAGATCTAACTATAGCATAGAGAACAACCTGTTCTGAACCATGAGCTGCATTGACTTTTTTGAGTTGTTCCTGTTTAAATTTGTATTATTATGGTATAAGGTTGTCTTGGTTGAAACAGATATTTACTTGTGTGCTGAAAATAGATATGTACAGTGTAACCAAACACACGTTTCCATTGATAGGGGTCAATAAAAAATAGTAGATATATTGTTACATGATTTATTTAGACGAAACTTTCTTTTTTTGTTCTCCTGTCTTTCGATATAAGCTTCCATATTCCTTGTTTTACTATTTCCTTCACACACCTTGAAAGCAGTCCTTCATTTATTATCCTCATATTAAACAAAATATCATTTTCTTTACACTCACTAACCTGATATAACAGTAAATAATCAAATATTTATGTAATGTTTCAAAATCAATTAACTTCAATCACATACATCAATTCTGTGATGAAATCAGGCTGGAGCCGCAAAGGTTATTTGACTTAAATGATTGGCTAGAACCATCCCTTCCATTGTTTTTTTGTAGCGTTGTTATTGTCTTGTTGACCTACACCTCACTGCACTCGTTGACCTAAAGCTCACTGCACTAGTTGACCCGTGGCATAAATTGCGTGCCATTAAAACACCCCCTAAACCCTCCACACCCTCATTCAAACCATTTTCCACCCACCTGCTACATTCCCATTCCTAAACCCATCCATTCCTCATACTTATCCCAACATTCCCACTTACTTAAGTATAATCTTGTTGACATAGATTTCACGATTATCTTGCCATTCATTTCAGTATCAACTAGGATTTAACCAGGTGCATTTTTTACACCCAAATCGGGTATTTTGAGAAAATACACAATGGGTCCAAGAGTTACCACACAAAAAAAAGAAGAGTTAACTGCCAATTTTGTATTCTATGCAACGAAATCTATTGCCATAAGTCTTAGTGAGAGTGTAGTGCCCTTGTCAACAGTTTGTGTCAAAAAATAACCCTGGGATAGGAGCAGGCAGTTAACGGATCCCGGAACAGAGATGACGTTGTACAAAACCCGTCGCTCATTTTATAACAAAGACTAATGAAACAACAGTCGCAGTTTAACGATAATAGCAAACTTGTTACTGGAGTTCATCCATTACACATGCAGCTCACTGTTTGACAGAGTTCATCCGTCACACCTGAAGCTCGTTGTTTGACAGAGTTCATCCGTTACACCTGGAGCTCACTGTTTGACAAAGTTCATCCATTACACCTGGAGTTCACTGTTTGACAGAGTTCATCCGTTACACCTGGAGCTCACTGTTTGACAGAGTTCATCCGTTACACCTGGAGCTCACTGTTTGACAGAGTTCATCCGTTACACCTGGAGCTCACTGTTTGACAGAGTTCATCCGTTACACCTAGAGCTCACTGTTTGACAGAGGAACACCAACAATAAAAACACAGAATAATAGCCCCCCCCCAACCCCCGCCTCATCCCCTTGTTAAGAATTGTTTGGATCTGAGTTCTCGCGTCACCTGAGTTCTCGCGTCAACTGAGTTCTCGCGTCACCTGAGTTTTCGCGTCACCTGAGTTCTCGCGTCACCTGAGTTCTCGCGTCACCTTAGTTCTCGCGTCACGCAGGACAGGGTTGTTCTCACTCAGTTCTATTAATAGAAACTTGTAAAGTTGTGGGAGTGGTAGCTTCGAAAAGGAAGCAGGACATACCAGAAGCAATTTATTTATAAGAGATTATATTATATACTCAATATAAATTCCATCAACACATAAACCTTGTAAAAAAATATCCATTGTACCAACGCAAGATTCGATGATTGATTTGCAAACTTTGTTAGCGATTTATTGGATACAACATACGAGTCATCAATGATAGGAAATGTCATGTGTAACAAAGTCATTTAAAATAATTAAAAGAACTTTAAGCTGCACAAAGATAATGACACTTCCTGGCATTAGACACGCCCAAAAACTCTGACCCCAACTCCAGCATAAGACACATCACCATAACTCTGACTCTAACCATCCCTAGCATAAGACACACCAACATAACCTTGACCCTTACCATCCCTACCATAAGACACACCAACATAGCTCTAACCCTAACCAACTCCAGCATAAGACACACCAACATAACTCTGACCCTTACCAACTCCAGCATAAGACACACCAACATAACTCTGACCCTAACCAACTCCAGCATAAGACACACCAACATAAATCTAACCTGAACCAACTCCAGCATAAGACACACCAACATAACTCTGACCCTAACCAACTCCAGCATAAGACACACCAACATAGCTCTAATCCTAACCATCACTAGCATAAAACAGACCACTATAACCTTGACCCTAACCATCCCTACCATAAGACACACCACCATAACCTTGACCCTAACCATCCCAAGCATTAAACAGATTACCATAACCTTGACCCTAACCATCCCTAGCAGGCGACACCGAAACATAACCGTGATCCTAACCATCCTTAGCATAAGACACACCACCATAACCCTGACCAAAAAAAATCCCTAACATTCAACCACCATTAAAACCCTGACCCTAACCATCTCTAACATAAGACACACGACCATAACCCTGACCCTAAACAACCCTAGCAGAAGACAGGTACCTGGCCCAATGTTGTTATTATAGATGCTCTGAATTAGCAGGTCGTGATTTAAAAACACTTTAGTTTTTTCCTAACTTCATATTAAAAAAAAAACAACTGCTCCAAAGTTGTAGACAGGTAAGAACAGTTTTATTTACATTTCATTAACTAGAAGCTATGACCCGTTATTACCAAGTTGATAATGGAATTCATGGGGCGCTATATTCTACATGCTATTATGAAGTCTCCACATATAAAAATCCATTCTTACCTATGTAACTGAATCAGGTTTAATGTATTGTATTACGAAAATTTTCAAACCCATTGAAATGTATAATTAGGAAATAATAAATTTAAAAAAAAAAAAAATTCTAAAAATAAGTATTATGTATATATGTTTACTTTTCTAACATCATTTTGTTTGATAGATGTTTATCTTCAATAATTGTAGCCCTGTATAACCCTTTTCTACGCCAATAATTTAAAATTTAAAAAAAAATTATAAAATTTATTTTAAAAAACATTTACTTTACCCTGAACCTAACGTATTTTTTTTTTAAAAATCTAAAACATTTTAAAATGTATGTACCATTTTAATTATCAGTAACATTAATGGCTGTTGATATATCGGTATCTTTATTAAAATGCACCCAACCTTTCTCCTCTCCCCTCAACTATATTATCAAAAAATTGTAAAACTTGGATTTTAAAAAAAAAATTAACTTTATTGATCCAGTGCACTCGTCCATTCTGACACATATCTTGTGCAAACTCTAATGATCCAGTGCACTCCTACATTCTGACACATATCTTGTGCAAACTATAATTATCCAGTGCACTCGTCCATTCTGACACATATCTTGTGCAAACTCTATTGATCCAGTGCACTCCTACATTCTGACACATATCTTGTGCAAACTCTAATGATCCGGTGCACTCGTCCATTCTGACACATATATTGTGCAAACTCTATTGATCCAGTGCACTCCAACATTCTGACACATATCTTGTGCAAACTCTAATGATCCAGTACACTCGTCCATTCTGACACATATCTTGTGCAAACTCTATTGATCCAGTGCACTCCTACATTCTGACACGTATCTTGTGCAAACTCTAATGATCCAGTGCACTCGTCCATTCTGACACATATCTTGTGCAAACTATAATGATCCAGTGCACTCCTACATTCTGACACGTATCTTGTGCTGCCCGGGGCAAGATAATATAATCGAATCCTTTCGCCACAGTTTTAAATAAACATGAATAAAACCATCAACGGATGGCAACACCATACGTCCAAAAAAAAAAACTTTTGCCACGCCCCTGAATTGTTTTCTTTGTCCCAAATCCTATTACCAGGCATCGCTTAGCCTTTTCTTTAAATCGCATAGTTCCACGAATAATTCCTTTTAATTATTAAGGTTATTTATTTCAACATTAAAATCTATACCAAAGTTCAAAATTTTAACGAAATTGGGTTATGAAATATTGATATAAAAATGAAATTATTTCAACTTCACATGGTTAGTTAAAATACAATTCAAAAAGCAATAAACTATAGTTATTATAAAAACGGGGGAAACACAGTACCTTATCAGTTTGTCACACGCTGCGAAAGTCATGGAAAACTAAAGTTTGAGATTTTAGGGTTTAAATTAATTTCCTATCAGAATATTATAATTTTTTGTTTCCTTATTTTCAAGCGAAAGAATATATGTGCTATCTTATGAAGTCATTTTGTCAATTAATATAAATGTTAATATATGTGATTACAAATAAATCACAGGAATTTTATTGATAATATCAAGAATATCTTAACTTTCAAATTCGGATAAAATACTTAAAATAGTTATTTCTTTGTTATTTTAAATGTATTTATAATTTATAATATGAGAAAATAACCATATACTTAAATATTATATTTTATTAAAATCATATTTATATTGATTCCATTTCCGTAAATAAAAGAAATCCCATTCATTCTTTTTAAGAATCCGAACATATTGAAATTGATTCGTTTTAAAGTTTGATGGATACCTCAGCTAATTCTTATACAAATGTATTTGCGTCAACTACAAGAAAATACTCATTGCTAATGCTAGCATACGTACCAATTATTCAACATTTAGAAAAAAAAATAACGTTACATCATATCTATATCTAAATGAAGCTAAATATTGGTTCTATTGCTTCTAACTTATAGAATAAACAAGTACTGAGAGAGTTGAAGTATCTATATGAAAATAAATATTGGTTCTATTGCTTCTAACTTATAGTTTAAATAACTACTGGACTTGGAGAGCTGAAGTTTAGCACATATGTCCTCTACTTTCATAGAAATAACATATTTACATTGTTCTCGTCATGCATGTCTCCGGGGTGAGAAAACAATGGAATGATCGGTTTTTTTGCGGTCGTTGATTCGCTGACGAAAGCTTCTTGCCGACACGTTCGTTGTTTTGTTGCTTTCTTTGTTTTATTGTTTTTTTTTTTTGTAGGCTTTCTCATACTTCGTTTGGCATTTTGTCTTTTGCCACATCTGAATGCAGTGACTCCCCCTTATTACCATTTATTATTTATATTGCCAATGAGTGGGAGGTTCCCATAGTAGAGACTCTAGAAGGTCAAGGGTCAGAGACTATACTCTACGTAGAACAACAGAAAAGTAAACAAATGACTCAAGTAAGTACTTTACTGCAAGAAAAGGGGGCATGACTTAATGCGTGACGACAACATTGAGTCTATAGTAATCTCGGCCTGACGCTGGAGCCTTTGCAAATTACTTCTTTAAGAAAAAAATAATTTATATTTAAGAAAATTGAATTCTTCTCGCGTCATAAAACAATTAATAAATTCAAAGATAATACATTTCATTCAACCAAGACAGTTACCCAAAAAAAAATTATTTTAAAAAATTTAAATTTTAGAAAAAATTCAAATGTCTTTAGAAAGTAACAGTAACAAACTGTTATTGTACTGAAATGTTCATGTCTGGACATAACATTAGCGATAAGATGGTCGGTGCCACTTCTATGTTTTATGTCCATGTTCATATGCTGGAAAAAACAAACCCCTTTCAAGGTAAACCTTGATTTTTCGGACACAACCTTGCCATACAATATCAAAGAGTTTGGGTCAGTTAATGAACGGGTACTCGGTGTAATCATACAAACAACATACAATAAAAAATAAACACTTAACTGCAATGTAGTATCAAAGAGTACAGCATGAGGAATGTGATAGAACACAAGTAGGGGAGAGTACAACAAGAGGAATGTGACAAAACATACCTAGGTGAGAGGACAGCTAGAGGAATGTGATAGAACATAAGTAGGTGAGAGGAAAGCAAGAGGAATGTGACAGAACATAAGTAGGTGAGAGGACAGCTAGAGGAATGTGATAGAACATAAGTAGGTTAGAGTACAACAAGAGGAATGTGACAAAACATACGTAGGTGAGAGGACAGCTAGAGGAATGTGACAGAACATAAGTAGGTGAGAAGACAGTTAGAGGAATGTGATAGAATATAAGTAGGTGAGAGTAAAGCTAGATGAATGTGACAGAACATTAGTAAGTGAGAGTACGGCCAGACAAATGTGATATAAGTAGGTGAGTGTACAGCTAGAGGAATGTGACAGAAAATAAGTAGGTGAGAGTACAGCTAGAGGAATGTGACAGAACATAAATAGATGACAGTAAATTTAGAGGAATATGATAGAACATAAATATATGACAGTAAAGCTAAGTGAATGTGATAGAACAAATAGATGACAGTAAAGCTAGAGGAATGTGACAGAATATAAGTAGGTAAGAGGACAGCTAGAGGAATGTGACAAATAATAAGTATTTGAGAGTACAGCAAGAGGAATGTGACGTGACATAAATAGATAACATTAAAGCTAGAGGAATGTGATAGAACATAAATAGATGACAGTAAAGCTAGAGGAATGTGATAGAACATAAATAAATGACAGTAAAGCTAGAGGAATGTGACAGAACATAAATAGATGACAGTAAAGCTAGAGGAATGTGATAGAACATAAATAGATGACAGTAAAGCTAGAGGAATGTGACAGAACATAAGTAGGTGAGAGTAAAATGGGACGAACTGGAATTATTTTCCTGTATATATATCATAATTTTTATAAAAGCGTCATAGGATTTATTCCTAAAAAAAGTGTGTTTTCTGGACTGATCATATTGCACATATGTTGTATGTTATGGTGACAGACACAAAGGCTATGTCAGTTTCTGGGTCTGTTTGAACGTCAAATGCATTTTCAATGTCCGAGGGTATGTCACAATGATGTCTATTACAACAACGTGGGTCTGTCACAATGATGTCTATTTCAACACCATGGGTCTGTCACAATGATGTCTCTTACAGCACCGTGGGTCTATCAAAAGGTATTGGGATACATGTCTATGGCCACACCGTGGGTGTGTCACAATGAAATGTGTGACATGTCTATGGCCACACCGTGGGTGTGTCACAATGAAATGTGTAACATGTCTAGGTTCACACCGTGGGTCTGTCACAATGAAATGTGTAACATGTCTAGGTTCACACCGTGGGTCGGTCACAATGAAAAGTGTAACATGTCTAGGTTCACACCGTGGGTCTGTCACAATGAAATGTGTAACATGTCTAGGTTCACACCGTGGGTCTGTCACAATGAAATGGGTCTGTCACAATGAAATGTATAACATGCCTAGGTTCACACCATGTGTCTGTCACAATGAAATGTGTAACATGTCTAGGTTCACACCGTGGGTCTGTCACAATGAAATGTGATGCAACTCGCATTTAATCCTGGCAGTTGCAAGAGCATCTCTTTGTTTCAACCCATGCAAATCATCTTAAGTCTAATAAAGTTTTTAAAAGGATACACTGAGCCATCGCCGCCAATGTTAAACCCTGACCCCACTAAATTGACCTAGCTTTTCAACCCTGACCCCACTAAATTGACCTAGCTTTTCAGCGCCCCCTGGGATAACTATGTCCAAAAGAGCAGTAACACACTTAACGTACCAACACAACATTCTGTGCCAACACATGGTCATTTGTCTACACAAGATACGGCGCCAACACACTGATGTGTGCAAACACGATCATGTGTCAACTCACCAGTATGGGCAACACGCGATCAAGTGCCAACACACTATTATGTGTCAACGCATCAACATGCCCCAACACACCGACACATTGTATTGACACATCATCTCAACGAATCAATGTATAAAAAAGGATGTGCTTTTGGCCAATGCCCTCTGGCGCTCATTAAACTTAAAAGTGGAGGAAATGCTTCCCTACATCTGCTGATACCTGACCCGAGCCCACGCCCTTTCAGATGTATACTCTCTAAACAGCCTAGACACCAGAATCCGCTCTGACGTCTGCTGATGCCAGGAGTACATCTTTAGGTATCTGGGCTTTTATTTTGGATTGTAACCAGACGTTGGAAGCAGACAAACAAAGTGTTCCTTTTAAAAGCGTTCGGTTATAGGAAATAAATTCATTCTCACCCACTCGATAAAATGCATGTACGTTTGATTGAATAAGGTTGTTGATTGTGCGAGCATTCAAAACATAGACCAATGACGCATCTATCGATTTCACTGCTGAACTTTTCAGCCCCAACTGAAATAAAGGAATTACGAATACATCAATTAAACATATAGGAGTACACCAATTAAACACAGGAATATATAAGTTCACTAGCATTCTTTCAGTATGTTGCTTTTAAAAGACGTATTTTAAACACGTATTTTACTCTCCGTTGACCTGCAAAATTCGTTCATCTTCTAACAATCCAACAATTGGGACATTGTTTGAACAGTCCATTGAATTATATTTATTTGGAGTGTTCAAGAAGTTATATTGTATGGACAGGTTATTTTGTGACATTATTAAAAATCGATTCCCCCCCCCCCCCAAAAAAAAAATGACGTCACGCATTGGTTTATATAAACCGTGAGTAAAGAAGAAATTTATTTTTAATTTTTTTTTATTACTTTCATTAACTTTAAGGTTGAATGGTCGAAGTCCATTCCAAAGAATTGCGCCTCTGCCCCACCAGGTGATTTCTACATACCAGGTTTGGAGGAGTTACCAACTAGCAGCATCGCACATTAACAAGTACCATCTGGAACTCGCTGGCAAGTCTGTGCTGTTGTCAACTATTTGTCAGCGCAAGGATTGTTTGCAGGTTCTGGTGTAATATGCTCAGATATGTGGGGGATCTAGTTTGTGATGAGGCGTTCGTTGTTGGCTGGCGTCTTAGTAACAAAGTGTAAGGATACTGGCACTAGGGAGATACTGGCAATTGGGAGATTCTGGCACAGGGGAGATATTGGCACTATAGAGATTAAGGCAATAGGGAAATACTGATACTAGAGATGTACTGGTGATGGGGAGATTCTGGTGCTAATGAAATTCTGGCACTAGGGAGATACTGGCACTAGAGAGATCTGATTGTTGAGCAATATATATATTATAAGGCTCTATTTTATGATGAGGTCAAAGAATTGTACAAAGAGCATCTGATTGTTTGAGTAAGAATTGCAAGTGAAAAACTTGAGATTGAATGGTGCCATGAAATGTAACAAATTTACTAAGTATACTTGTATCAAAAAGCTGGCCTTTGTCTACTTGTATCATAGATCTTCTCTTTGTGTACTTGTATCATAGATCTGCTCTTTGTGTACTTGTATCATATATCTTCTCTTTGTCTTCTTGTATCATAAATCTTCTCTTTGTCTTCTTATATCATAGATCTGCTCTTTGTGTACTTGTATCATAGATTTTCTCTTTGTGTACTTCTATCATAGATCTGCTCTTTGTTGACTTGTATCATAGATCTGCTCTTCGTCCTCTTGTATAATATATATGCTCTTTACTAAGGAATGTATTTAACAAACACATGGGGACAATCCTATGCAGCTGATGTGAAGTAAAATACAATTACAAACAATCCTGCAAGCTGAATTTACCAAAACAATAGTGCCAAACACTAGTACCGAATTAACAAAAAATACGGTGCCAAAAAACTAATAATTGACTTTACCAAACTGTACAAAGTCTAGAATCTTGACATTCAAACTACTTAGTACAAACACAGTTGTACCAACAAAGCAATCAGTAAAAACACAAGCAGTTGTACAAACAAATCACTCAGTACGAACACTAGCAGTTGTATAAACAAGCACTCCGTACAAACACCTTGAGTCAAGTTTATTTCCACACACACTTTTGTTGTTTTAGATTAGCTCTGTATTTCTAGTGGTGTCAACCTTTATTTCTTTTTAAATTTTTAATGAGCTTCTTTGCCAAACGATCTTAATTTACATGACCGCACTAGATGTGTCTACTGCACGAGATGTGTCTACTGCACGAGATGTGTCTACTGCACGAGATGTGTCTACTGCACGAGATGTGTCTACTGCACGAGATGTGCGAGATGTGTCTACTGCACAAAATGTGTTTACTGCACGAGATGTCTCTACTACATTTTCTCAGGTCTGAATCAAGGGATTCACATCTTGAGATGGAGCGATAAAATACGACACACTTCATCTTGAGATGAAGCAATACTACAGGACACACTTCATCTTGAGATGAAGCAATACTACAGGACACACGTCATCTTGAGATGAAGCAATACTACAGGACACACGTCATCTTGAGATGAAGCAATACTACAGGACACACGTCATCTTGAGATGAAGCAATACTACAGGACACAGCTTATCTTTATCAGTTCTGTCAGCTGATGCAAAGAATGCGCAATGATAAAAAATAAGATGTGATTGTATGTCTTTATATTGCAAGCCGACAATATACTGCAATTCTCAATAAACCCTTGGATATGACAAAGTTGGCCTTTTCTTTTGTCACGACGAGTAAGACGAGTGTCAAGGAGATCTTGTGATAAGTCTTGTGACAGCTGAGGAGCTCAGTAACAAATCCTGAGTGATGACGTACCTTCTGATCAATTCATCGGAGCACTGAGCCCGGAGATTCCAGGAAAATTATATTTATTTTAAGTATAAAGTTAATCCTTCCATGCAATGTTGAGCCTTTTCCCTGTTTGATTTTACAATTGACTTCCTCTCACTTCCTTTCCTTTCTTCTGAACTTTTTTTTTTCATCATTAGGGTAATTCTTAGTCTTTTCTTTTTTTTTCATGGTTAAGTAGGATCTATATATTGATATATTATGTACATTTAATTTATACTAATATGAATAGTGTTTTGTGTGGTACTTTTGATAAATTATTTGTCTAATTAATTTAATTTGATGTAATTTAATTTCACATATTGAGTTTATCAATTGATGTACTTTCAATTATTTTAAATCCATCCATTTATTGACATAGAAACGATCGACCATATTTGTTGTTGTTAAAGAATGTGAGAAAAAAGTGTGTGTGTGGGGGGGGGGGTCGAAATGACGTGAAAACCATTCAACTTAGCTGTATCTATAAATAACTTTTGCGGACCAAGGCACGGACATTTAGGCTTCGTCACGGGTGGGCTGTTTGCTTCCCACAGCACTGGTCGAAAGACCTTATGGTTTCAACGACAACACAGGTTACTGTGAGTGACATACATTCTTATAGCTACCACAACACAGGTTACTGTGAATTACATACATTCTTATAGCAGCTACAACACAGGTTTCTGTGAGTGACATACATTCTTATAGCAGCTGCAACACAGGTTACTGTGAGTGACATACATTCTTATATCAACTACAATAAATGGTTACTGTGAGAGACATACATTCTTATACCAACAACAACACAGGTTACTGTGAGAGACATACATTCTTATATCAACTACAATAAATGGTTACTGTGAGAGACATACATTCTTATAACAACAACAATACAGGTTATTGACAGTGACCCATTTTCTAACACCTAGTACACAGGTTACTCTGTCAATGACATATATTCTTGTGATAACTAGTACAATGTTATTCTGTCAATGGATCATAATCTTGTAACATCGAGTACACGTGTTACTACTTTGCCAACATGTAAACATCCAAATCCCGCGACCCAAATATTCCCGTCTAATCCACTAATCACCTCGCCAACTTTGTCTACCGCCACTAATCTCCCCTTGCTGTTCAGCTATGTCTACAGCCAGTAGTCTCCCCTTGCTGCTCGACTAATGATGTTTACTTTGAGCCGCACAGTTAATTTTCGACGCTAAAGGGGAAAATTTATTGTCATCTCACTTTGGTTAATTTGCGAAATTGACAAGTTCTCTCTTCCTTTTGTCTCCCCCCAGCCAACCTCCCCCCCCACTACAACACACACACATTTAAATACATACCCCTTGAACTCACACACACATAAACAGACATCTCACACACATTACTACAAACACACCCAAGCAAACCTCACAATCTCCCCCAAACCCTAAGAAATCGAAACACACTTCCACAACCTGAGACGCACACAAAAACACCCAAAACACTCAACCACACATACTCCGACACACATACTCCGCCACACATACTCCGCCACACCTACCAATATCCATCGACCCACACCCACACCAACACACTCCAACATACGCTAAGACATGCTCACATACACCAAAGCCATCCACACAAATTTTCACCCCACCACAACACACCAAAGCAACCCACAAACCCCACATATATTCACACAAACCCACATACACATTTACACACATACCCAAGCAACGCACACCAATCAACAAACACTCAGACACAAACACTCACACACAAACACTCAAACACAATGACATCTGCCACACAACCCTCACACACAAACAATCAGACATACAAACACCCCATCCACACTCCCATCGGGGTACACAGCTAACCAACCCACATGCCTGTAACCTTCAGAATGCAATGCTCAACACCACGGGTGGTAGTGTTGTGAATGTAGCATTAAGTCGATCATTTCTAAACGATAAATAATGTTAGTAGGTGAGGCCAATAGCATCAATTAACCTCACTGGACATGTTCACCCATAAAGGATTTCAGAGCAAAAAGAGGATTAAGCATGTTACTTGATGTATGATACTTAATACATAACACATGATACTTGATACATGACACTTTTACTTGATATATGATACATGTGGCCTAGCGGTTTAAACTCTATCTATCCCAACCTCAAGGGCTCGAGTTTAATTCCGAGCAAAGTCTAGACAAAAACCGCCCCAGCACCCTGGGTTGATGAGACCCGTTAATCTTGGATGGCTACTCATCTAACACCAGCATTCTGGGTGTATGGGACCCGTTAACCTTGGATTGCTTCTCATCTAACACCAGCCCCCCGGGTTGATGGGACCCGTTAAACTTGGAAGGCAACTCTTCTAACACCTGTCCCCCGGGTTAATGGGACCCGTTAACCTTGGATGGCAACTCTTCTAACATCAGCACCCCGTGTGGATGAGACCCGTTAACCTTGGATGGCTACTCATCTAACACCAGCACCCCGGGTGTATGGGACCCGTTAACCTTGGATGGCAACTCATCTAACACCAGCATTCTGGGTGGATGGGACCCGTTAACCTTGGATGGCTACTCATCTAACACCAGCATTCTGGTGGATGGGACCCGTTAACCTTGGATGGCTACTCATCTAACACCAGCCCCCCGGGTTGATGGGACCCGTTAAACTTGGAAGGCAAATCTTCTAACACCTGCCCCCCGGGTTGATGGGACCCGTTAACCTTGGATGGCTACTCATCTAACACCAGCACCCCGGGTGGATGACACCCGTTAACCTTGGATGGCTACTCATCTAACACCAGCTGGATGGGACCCGTTAACCTTGGATGGCTACGCATCTAACACCCGCCCCCCGGGGTGATGGGACCCGTTAAACTTGGAAGGCAAATCTTCTAACACCTGCCCCCCGGGTGGATGGGACCCGTTAACCTTGGATGGCAACTCATCTAACACCAGCACCCCGTGTGGATGAGACCCGTTAACCTTGGATGGCTACTCATCTAACACCAGCATTCTGGGTGGATGGGACCCGTTTACCTTGGATGGCTACTCATCTAACACCAGCCCCCGGGTTGATGGGACCCGTTAACTTGGAGGGTTACTCATCTAACACAAGCACCCGTTGTTGATTGGAACCGTTAACCTTGGAGGGCTACTCATCTAACACCAGCCCCCCGGGTTTATGGGACCCGTTAACCTTGGATGGCTACTCATCTAACACCAGCATTCTGGGTGGATGGGACCCGTTAACCTTGGATGGCTACTCATCTAACACCAGCATCCCGGGTTGATGGGACCCGTTAACCTTGGATGGCTACTCATCTAACACAAGCATTCTGGGTGGATGGGACCCGTTAACCTTGGAGGGCTACTCATCTAACACCAGCATTCTGGGTGGATGGGACCCGTTAACCTTGGAGGGCTACTCATCTAACACCAGCATTCTGGGTGGATGGGACCCGTTAACCTTGGATGGCTACTCATCTAACACCAGCATTCTGGGTGGATGGGACCCGTTAACCTTGGAGGGCTACTCATCTAACACCAGCATTCTGTACGGATGGGACCCGTTAACCTTGGAGGGCTACTCATCTAACACCAGCACCCCGGGTTGATCGGACCCGTTAACCTTGGAGGGCTACTCATCTAACACCAGCATTCTGGGTGGATGGGACCCGTTAACCTTGGATGGCTACTCATCTAACACCAGCATTCTGGGTGGATGGGACCCGTTAACCTTGGATGGCTACTCATCTAACACCAGCATTCTGGGTGGATGGGACCCGTTAACCTTGGATGGCTACTCATCTAACACCAGCATTCTGGGTGGATGGGACCCGTTAACCTTGGAGGGCTACTCATCTAACACCAGCATTCTGGGTGGATGGGACCCGTTAACCTTGGAGGGCTACTCATCTAACACCAGCATTCTGGGTGGATGGGACCCGTTAACCTTGGAGGGCTACTCATCTAACACCAGCATTCTGGGTGGATGGGACCCGTTAACCTTGGAGGGCTACTCATCTAACACCAGCATTCTGGGTGGATGGGACCCGTTAACCTTGGAGGGCTACTCATCTAACACCAGCATTCTGGGTGGATGGGACCCGTTAACCTTGGAGGGCTACTCATCTAACACCAGCATTCTGGGTGGATGGGACCCGTTAACCTTGGAGGGCTACTCATCTAACACCAGCATTCTGGGTGGATGGGACCCGTTAACCTTGGAGGGCTACTCATCTAACACCAGCATTCTGGGTGGATGGGACCCGTTAACCTTGGAGGGCTACTCATCTAACACCAGCACCCCGGGTTGATGGGACCCGTTAACCTTGGATGGCTACTCATCTAACACCTGCATTCTGGGTGGATGGGACCCGTTAAACTTGGAGGGCTACTCATCTAACACCAGCATTCTGGGTGGATGGGACCCGTTAACCTTGGAGGGCTACTCATCTAACACCAGCATTCTGGGTGGATGGGACCCGTTAACCTTGGAGGGCTACTCATCTAACACCAGCACCCCGGGTTGATGGGACCCGTTAACCTTGGATGGTTACTCATCTAACACCAGCATTCTGGGTGGATGGGACCCTTTAACCTTGGAGGGCTACTCATCTAACACCAGCATTCTGGGTGGATGGGACCCGTTAACCTTGGAGGGCTACTCATCTAACACCAGCATTCTGGGTGGATGGGACCCGTTAACCTTGGAGGGCTACTCATCTAACACCAGCACCCCGGGTTGATCGGACCCGTTAACCTTGGAGGGCTACTCATCTAACACCAGCATTCTGGGTGGATGGGACCCGTTAACTTGGAGGGCTACTCATCTAACACCAGCACCCGTTGTTGATTGGAACCGTTAACATTGGAGGGCTACTCATCTAACACCAGCCCACCGGGTTGATGGGACCCGTTAACCTTGGATGGCAACTCATCTAACACCAGCATTCTGGGTGGATGGGACCCGTTAACCTTGGATGGCTACTCATCTAACACCAGCATTCTGGGTTGAGGGGACCCGTTAACCTTGGATGGCAACTCATCTAACACCAACATTCTGGATGGATGGGACCCGTTAACCTTGGAGGGCTACTCATCTAACACCAGCACCCCGGTTTGATGGGACCCGTTAACCTTGGATGGCTACTCATCTAACACCTGCATTCTGGGTGGATGGGACCCGTTAAACTTGGAGGGCTACTCATCTAACACCAGCATTCTGGGTGGATGGGACCCGTTAACCTTGGAGGGCTACTCATCTAACACCAGCA
>CAXITT010000589.1:134553-163532 GCA_964033795.1 Lymnaea stagnalis | reverse complement strand
CCTTGGAGGGCTACTCACCTAACACCAGCACCCCGGGTGGTTCGGCCCCGTTACCCTTGGAGGGCTACTCACCTAACCCCAGCATGCTGGGTGGATGGAACCGGTTTACTTGGAGGGCTACTCATCTAACACCAGCACCCGTTGTTGATTGGAACCGTTAACCTTGGAGGGCTACTCATCTAACACCAGCCCACCGGGTTGATGGGACCCGTTAACCTTGGATGGCAACTCATCTAACACCAGCATTCTGGGTGGATGGGACCCGTTAAACTTGGAGGGCTACTCATCTAACACCAGCATTCTGGGTTGATGGGACCCGTTAAACTTGGATGGCTACTCATCTAACACAAGCATTCTGGGTGGATGGGACCCGTTAATCTTGAATGGCAACTCATCTAACACCAGCATCCTGGGTGGATGGGACCCGTTAACCTTGGATGGCTACTCATCTAACACCAGCATCCTGGGTGGATGGGACCCGTTAACCTTGGATGGCAACTCATCTAACACCAGCATCCTGGGTGTATGGGACCCGTTAACCTTGGATGGCTACTCATCTAACACCAGCATCCTGGGTGTATGGGACCCGTTAACCTTGGATGGCTACTCATCTAACACCAGCATCCTGGGTGTATGGGACCCGTTAACCTTGGATGGCTACTCATCTTTTACAAGCATCCCGGGTGTATGGGACCCGTTAACCTTGGAGGGCTACTCATCTAACACTAGCATCCTGGGTGGATGGGACCCGTTAACCTTGGATGGCTACTCATCTAATACCAGCACCCGGGTGGATGGGACCCGTTAACCTTGGATGGCTACTCATCGAAGAGAACGCAAACTGAAATCGACCCCGAAGACGAAGTCCCGTAGGCGGTATGACATTGGCGCAATGAAAAGTTCGATAATTCTCCCGACTTGGAACTCATGAAGAGCACAATGTAATAGACACGCAGAAAAAACATCCCGCCGACACACACACACAAAACAGCTAAATGAATCTACTGCATCCTGGTACATTTGCCAGTGGATCAAATGAGGCAAGGGCGAGAGAGTGAGGCTGGCACATTTTTTAATATCCTTCACTTTAAACAAAAATACAGTCCACTCCAAGGCTCTTTCTTAAGTCAAAATGTACTTGGTCGCCATCGTGTGCAAAGGGGCGAACAATAACTAGATACAACTTAGCTATGGTATCATCTACTAGATATAACTTAGCTATGTATCAATTACTGGATAACATTAAGCTATGGTATCATCTGCTAGTATAGCATTTTAGCACCTTTTTAAACACATATTTTCAGCCATTGATCTTCGACTAGAGTAGTACTTCTCCAATTTTCTTTCGTAAAATTATTATTTTTTGTATTTTCATTATGAAGAAATACACCATCTGCTCACCTGGTGGAAACCGGTTGCTCATTTAATAATTAATATTTGCAGAATTCGTGTAATTTTATTTCGTGTGATATTAAATATGTATTTATTTTCTTTTACCAAATAATTCCATATTATGAAAAAAGCAATATTGACCATTTTGCAATATAATTATTAGAATTCCAAATTGTATGCTTTAGAAAAAAAAGCATTTAAGAAAGATCAAGAAGGACTCGAAACATTTGGAAACTATTATTTTTCTTTTTTTTTGGTGGAAAATCCATTTAGATAGAAAATCTAGTAGATAGAACATCCACTAGATCAAAAATACAGTAGATAGAAAATCCACTAGATCATAAATACAGTAGATAGAAAATCCACTAGATCATAAATACAGTAGATAGAAAATCCACTAGATCATAAATACAGTAGATAGAAAATACACTAGATCATAAATACAGTAGATAGAAAATCCATTAGATCATAAATACAGTAGATAGAAAATCCACTAGATCAAAAATACAGTAGATAGAAAATCCACTAGATCATAAATACAGTAGATAGAAAATCCACTAGATCATAAATACAGTAGATAGAAGATCCACTAGATCATAAATACAGTAGATAGAAAATCCACTAGATCATAAATACAGTAGATAGAAGATCCACTAGATCATAAATACAGTAGATAGAAAATCCACTAGATCATAAATAATGTAGATAGAAAATCCACTAGATCATAAATACAGTAGATAGAAAATCCACTTGATAGTAAGTTACATAGATAGTAAATTCCTAGATAGTTTATGCAGTAGATAGTATATCCACTAGATAGTAAATATCCTAATTATATGGAATTGTGTGTTTACTACTTTTACATTTTTATCTGAACCTAGCAACGAGTTCTTTGCCCAATCTACATAGAATACCAAATTGATTTCCCTTGATCTTCGAACAGCGGCGAATCTATGACAAGATCAGCCTAGCTCAGACACAAGATCATAGCCTAGATTACAGAAACCTGTCATAATGGATTCTGGTACCCGGCAATCAGAACTAAGTTTCCATTTCCTCCTTATCTCCTTTCCTACCCGCCACATAATCAACCTCGAAGGCCAAAAGACAACGACGGGACATTCTCTCCTGAGGTGAGTACTGTGTTCAGTCGAAACGTTCCGAAAGTCATTTACAAGCCAGCGAACCCCGATTCCCCAGGGAGTAGCGTGTACTGTGATGGCGGTGTCCATGACCGACGCTTCTATTTCAGTTAATGTTTGGTAAATCTCAGCGCAGAGATGAGAACGTGCACACAGATTTAAAATGTAAATGAAATTAAGTTGAGATGGGGGAGTGCACCATACTTCTAATAAAATAATAATAATAATAAGAGGTCTTATATAGAGCGGTACCTCAGCCTAGGGCTGGGCTCACCGCGCTGTACATAACAATTTTATCAAAAGAGACATAATCATGACATTAAAATAAAATACATTTATGAAATAAAGAACAGCAATGTATATTCTCCCACCCCACCACATAATGTCAATGTATCCAAGAAAAGATTACATATTACGCAATAATTCTTATAATACTCGTCCTAGCCCGCAAAAACATTGCGGATTCAAATATTGAACTCCCTTCTATTACATGTAAATGTAATTTAAAATATATAGTGCATTTAGGTAACGCATTTTATAATAAATAAAAGTTAGTGCTGACCTGCCCTCTCCCCCCCCCCCTCGGATTCAAATATTGAACTCCCTTCTATTACATGTAAATGTAATTTAAAATATATAGTGCATTTAGGTAACGCATTTTATAATAAATAAAAGTTAGTGCTGACCTGCCCCCTCCCCCCCCCCCAACACACCTACAGGTAAACAAAAGAACACAAACGCTACTGCACTGTGTTAATATTTGAATGTCCCAACCCCAGGCAGACGTCAGACTAATAAGACCATCACCTTACGGAGACTATTTCCATCAAACTGAAAACAATGTTACTCACTAAACGGTACCTCATTTAGCTTAATGATCGGGAACTTTATATTTCACGTTGTCGAACTCACCATCAAATCCTCCTTTTTCTCACAGGGGTAATAAGGGGAGAGACTGCAATCAGGTTAGTACAAAATAAAATGAGTAAACAAAGTAGGGTTAAACCTGAAAAAATAAACGCAAGGAAACAGCGAACGTGTCGGCAGAAAGCCTTCGTCAGCGAACAAAACAACAGAAAAAACGGTATAAAAATAAAAATAAGAAATAGCACTTAGCTGGTAAGTAGTATCAGTGGGCAGCAATAGAAGTGTGACACTGGAGTGTACTGGACTCATAGTATCCACTCTTTTGGGGTGAAGATAGGGGTGACATTTCATTTTCCCATATAAATACTATATACATACAAATAGACTTAGATAATACTATAGGTTCTATGTGCATTGATGGTTCTAGGCCTAGCCTGGTAGCGATACCCTTCATAGATCTATTGAAATATCGGTGGATTTAAAGGTAATAATATCCCATCATTCAGGGCTGGTCTAGAATTTTCCAGATGTTCGATAATTTAAAAGGATGCTCTGTGGCATTTTTCATCAGATTTGTTGTGGGAAAATGTTGAAATGATCACTCCATTATTGATCTGAATGATCACTCAATTATTGATCTGAATGATCACTCCATTATTGCTCCTATGATCACTTCATTATTGATCTGAATGATCACTCCATTATTGATTTGACTGATTATTAGTGGGCCACTATCTCAAACATAACTAAAACGGTACTTCGTGGCATGGGCCCCCATGGGGCCCCTCTTTTATTTATTTAAAAAAAACAGTAATAATTACGATATTTAGTTGTAGAAATGTTCGTATTCAAAAAATAATTACGTTGAAAATTCATTTCTGCAGAGTTCGATGAGGTTATTAAATTTATCTAGAACTTTCTAAAAAGTTCTATAATATTCCAAGGGGATATATAGCGGGGATCTAAAAGCTTATAGCAATATTAATTTAGTTCTATTCATTTCTATGCTATCCTGGGTATTTTCTCAGTATCCCTGAATCATCTTCTTATAAGTTTTATGAAGTTTCTAGATTATTTTAGGAGTTTTCATTTTTTCTATAATCGTTTAAAGATTATACATATGCCCTTATCATGTTCATTACGATTCATTTACTTTAGGGTTAGGACATTCCAAATTAATTGTCCATTATTATGGCCCCAGCTATATCCATAATTGAAGTTGAATGCTTAGATTATGGTGTACGTTAATACGTGTGTTGCTGGAGCTTGGCCTAACTTGGTAAACACACATCTCATAATCACACCGGGAACAGGATCCCAGCTGGGAACGAGACCCATCTAAGAAAGCATGAGCCCACGTGGTAACACTATCACAACAGAATATAGATCCCAAGATGAATGGGGCCTTACAAGATGAATGGGACCTGACAAGATGCATGGGACCTGACAAGATGAATGGGACCTGACAAGATGAATGGGACCTGACAAGATGAATGGGACCTGACAAGATGAATGGGACCTGACAAGATGAATGGGACCTGACAGGAAACGAAATCCCACTGTTAAACTTGATCTGATTCGACAGTCGATCCCTATGGTTACGGAATCCCACCTTGATTGAGCTCCAACGGGGATCGGGATCCTAAAGGTGCCGGGTTTCCAAAGGTATTATGATGACAACAGTGATTGGGATAAATTTAGGAACGGTATCCCAAAGGGATCTGGACCCCATTAGGAACGAGATCCCACCTTGATAGATTTCCCATCGCGACAGGATACCACTGGGATCGGGATCCCATCGCAAAATAGTTTCCGACCGGGATCGAGATCCCATTGTGGTCAGAATCCTACCGGAAACGGATTCCCATCGACAAACGGGATGTCAATGACACTGAAACGGGATATCATCAAGGAACAGAATTTTTCGGGGGAACTAAATTTTAACAAAGTTATTATCAATTAGAAAACATATATTATATTTATTTTTTTAAATTTAGTGACGTGGTTTTTACAGGACCTTCAATCTCAATTTGAACTAAATTGCTGGAGATATTGTGTTTTTTTTACCCGCAGTCAATCCCGTGCAGCGCCGGGTCTATCGGCTAGTACTTTAATAATTTTAAAAATCTATGTAATCTTTAATAAATGGTGGAACAAGATATGTTAGTGCTTGAAAAGAAAAGACAATGAAAATAATAAGGAGGTTTCGGCCAAATGCCTTCTTCATCAGACAAGAACACACCAAGAAGCAACACATAGAAACTAAAAACTTATGCGTTCAAACATAATGATCAAAATGTTGCTGTCTCTGTCAATGTTTGACACGGCAATGCTGTCATCGAAATGGAAGAAAAGTTGTTTGAGACCAAAACATGCACCACACGTAATTATGTGGTGCGTACTATAAGGGTCAAGAATGTAACTAGCATTAATATGGTTTAATATTGTAAACGACAAAAAGGAGATAAGAAATGGAAGAAATTGAGGATCAATTGAAAGAGGGTATTTAATTGTTTCCATGTGGTGATATCATGTCGGGTTAGAGAATTTTTAATTTTTTCCAAGTAATGATGTCGTGCTGGGTAAGAGAGTATTTAATTGTTTTCATGAGGTGATATTGTGTTGGTTTAGAGAGTATTTGAATGTTTTTATGTGGTGATATTGTGCCGGGCAAGAGAATATTTGATTGTTTTTATGTGATGATGTCGTGTTGGATAAGAGATTATTTGGTTGTTTTCATGTGATGATGTCGTGGCGAAAGGCTAAATTAATTAATTTCCATTCTTTACTCTCGCTGATGTATTAGTACAAGACATCAGAGCTGTGATAGATACATTCGATCTACCTTGTTGACATGGAGTGAAACTGAAGATGTTCTTCTTTTTTCAATGTCACGAAGATGTTCATAGAACCTTTCAGATCTTCTTCTTCCCAAGTAATCTATATTACAGGGGTGACATCTTCGACAAACAATCTATATACTACATTTCGACTGATACATGGGAAGCTCTCTTTGATGGTAGATGTGACCGTAGGGAAGCCAATATTCTCAGTTTCCAGTACATAAGAGTAAGTCCTACAACGTCTCTCTTTGATGGTAGATGTCCCCTTAGGAAAGCCAAGATTCTCAGTTTCCAGAACATAAGAGTAAGTCCTACAACGGCTCTCTTTGATGGTAGATGTCCCCTTAGGGAAGCCAATATTCTCAGTTTCCAGTACATAAGAGTAAGTCCTACAACGGCTTTCTTTGATGGTAGATGTCCCCTTAGGGAAGCCAATATTCTCAGTTTCCAGTACATAAGAGTAAGTCCTACAACGGCTTCTTGAGCATGCCTTAATCCCTTGACCAGGGTCGGCTCGAAGGCGACTTGGAGCCAGATGATCACAAATACTTTTATCCCATCTGAAGACAATAAGTTTAGGGAATGAAATAAACTGTTAGTATCAGCAATGACATGTTAGTGTCAGTGTCAGCAATGAGTAAATGAAGAATTTAAAGAATATATTTTTCCATAAATTAAATTGAGAGGTGGTAGGCAATGATGAGTTCTGTGAGGGTGGTAGGTAATGATGAGTTTTGTGAGGGTCGTAGGTAATGATGAGTTTTGTGAGGGTCGTAGGTAATGATGAGTTTTGTGAGGGTCGTAGGTAATGATGAGTTTTGTGAGGGTGGTAGGTAATGATGAGTTTTGTGAGGGTCGTAGGTAATGATGAGTTTTGTGAGGGTGGTAGGTAATGATGAGTTTTGTGAGGGTCGTACGTAATGATGAGTTTTGTGAGGGTTTTGGGTATGATGAGTTTTGTGAGGGTGTTGGGCTAGGATGAGTTTTGTGAGGGTGTTGGGTAATGACGAGTTTTGTGAGGGTGGTAGGTAATGATGAGTTTTGTGAGGGTGGTTGGTAAATATGAATTTTGTGAGGGTGGTGGGTAATGAAGGGTTTTGTGAGGGTGGTGGATAATGATGTGAGGGTCGTAGGTAAAGATGGGTTTTGTGAGGGTGGTGGGTAATGATGAGTTTTGTGAGGGTGGTAGGCGGTAGGTAGTGATGAGTTTTGTGAGGGTTTTGGGTGTGATGAGTTTTGTGAGGGTGTTGGGTAATGATGGTGATAACAGGCAGCGGTGATAGCAGGCAGTGGTGATAGCAGGCAGTGGTGATAGCAGGCAGTGGTGATAATGGGAAGTTGTGATAGTAGGCAGTGGTGATAGCAGGCAGTTGTGATAACAGGCAGTGGTGATAGCAGGAATTGGTGATAACAGGCAATGGTGATAGCAGGCAGCGGTGATAGCAGGCAGCGGTGATAGCAGGCAGTGGTGACAGCAGGCAGTGGTGATAATGGGCAGTGGTGATAGCAGGCAGTGGTGATAGCAGGCAGCGGCGATAGCAGGCAGTGGTGATAGCAGGCAGTGTTGATAATGGGCAGTGGTGATAACAGGCAGTTGTCATAGCATGCAGTGGTGATAAAAGGCAGTGGTGATAGCAGGAAGTGGTGATAACAGACAGTAGTGACAACAGAAATTGGTGATGGCAGGCAGTGGTGATGACAGGCAGTGGTGATGGCAGGAAGTGGTGATAGCAGGCAATGGTGATGGCAGGCAGCGGTGATAGCAGGCAGCGGTGATAGCAGGCAGTGGTGACAGCAGGCAGTGGTCATAATGGGCAGTGGTGATAGCAGGCAGTGGTGATAGCAGGCAGCGGCGATAGCAGGCAGTGGTGATAGCAGGCAGTGTTGATAATGGGCAGTGGTGATAACAGGCAGTGGTCATAGCATGCAGTGGTGATAAAAGGCAGTGGTGATAGCAGGAAGTGGTGATAACAGACAGTAGTGACAACAGAAAGTGGTGATAGCATGCAGTGGTGATAATGGGCTGTGGTGATAGCAGGCAGTTTTGATAGCAGGCAGTGGTGATAACAGGCAGTGGTGACAACACGCATTGGTGATAACAGGCAGCGGTGATAGCAGGCAGTGGTGATAGCAGGCAGTGGTGATAATTGGCAGTGGTGACAACAGGCAGTGGTGATAGCAGACAATGGTTATAACAGGCAGCGGTGATAGCTGGCAGTGGTGATAGCAAGCAGTGGTGATAGCAGGCAGTGGTCATAGCAGGCAGTGGTGATAGCATGCAGTGGTTATAACAGGCAGTGGTGATAGCAGGAAGTGGTGATAACAGGCAGTGGTGACAACAGAAAGTGGTGATAGCAGGCAGTGGTGATAATGGGCTGTGGTGATAGCAGGCAGTTTTGATAGCAGCCAGTGGTGATAAAAGGCAGTGGTGACAACACGCATTGGTGATAACAGGCAGCGGTGATAGCAGGCAGTGGTGATAGCAGGCAGTGGTGATAGCAGGCAGTGGTGATAGCAGGCAGTGGTGATAGCAGGCAGTGGTGATAGCAGGCAGTGGTGATAGCAGGCAGTGGTGATAGCAGGCAGTGGGGAGAGCAGGCAGTGGTGATAAGAGGTTGGTGACAACAGAAAGTGGTGATAGCAGGCAGTGGTGATAATAGGCTGTGGTGATAGCAGGCAGTTTTGATAGCAGGCAGTGGTGATAAAAGGCAGTGGTGATAACACGCAGTGGTGATAACAGGCAGCGGTGATAGCAGGCAGTGGTGATAGCAGGCAGTGGTGATAGCAGGCAGTGGTGATAATTGGCAGTGGTGACAACAGGCAGTGGTGATAGCAGGAAGTGGTTATAGTAGGCAGTTGTGACAACAGGCAGTGGTGATTGCAGACAATGGTTATAACAGGCAGTGGTGATAGCAGGCTTTGGTGATAGCAGGCTGTGGTGATAACTGGCAGTGGTGATAGAAGGAAGTTGTTATAGTAGGCAGTGGTGACAACAGGCAGTGGTGACAACAGGCAGTGGTGATAGCAGACAATGGTTATAACAGGCAGCGGTGATAGCTGGCAGTGGTGATAGCAAGCAGTGGTGATAGCAGGCAGTGGTGATAGCAGGCAGTGGTTATAATTGGCAGTGGTGACAACAGGCAGTAGTGATAGCAGGCAATGGTTATAACAGGCAGTGGTGATAGCAGGCATTGGTTATAATTGGCAGTGGTGATAGCAGGCAGTGGTGATAGCAGGAAGTGGTTATAGTAGGCAGTGGTGATAGCAGGCAGTGGTGATAGCAGGCAGTGGTGATAGCAGGAAGTGGTTATAGCAGGCAGTGGTGATAACAGGCAGTGGTGATAACACGCAGTGGTGACAACAGGCAGTGGTGATAACAGACAATGGTGATAACAGGCAGTGGTGATAACAGGCAATGGTGATAACAAGCAGTGGTGATAACAGGCAGTGGTGATAATAGGCAGTGGTGATAACAGGCAGTGGTGATAACAGACAATTGTTATAACAGGCAGTGGTGATAACAGGCAGTGGTCATAACAGGCAGTGGTGATAAGGGAAATGCCAATAAAGTTTACCGAATTCTCAGAGATTGGAGAATTAAGTAGATGGATGGAGTCAGTTGAGAAAATGAAATAATTGTTGTAGTTCCTTTGTCTCCATAGTAGCAATGTCTATGACATCACCAATGTTTCACTTATCTCCATGGTAGTTATGCCAATCATGTCATCATTGTATTACTTGTCTCCATGTTAATGGTGCCAATCATGTCACCAATGTATCACTTATCTCCATGGTAGTTACGCCAATCATGTCATCATTGTTTTACTTGTCTCCATGTTAATGGTGCCAATCATGTCACCAATGTATCACTTATCCCCATGGTAGTTACGCCAATCATGTCATCATTGTATTACTTGTCTCAATGGTAGCGATGCTAATCATGTCACCAATGTATCACTTGTCTGCATGGAAGTGAAGCAAATGCCGTTGTTACTGTATCGTTTGTGAAATTATGTAATATGGCAGAAGACTTCCTGCCGATATTTTTTTTTGTTTCATTGCTTCCTTTTGTTTTCAGGTTTTCCCATCATTTATTTCTCACATTTCCTTGTATGAAATGTACACATATTTACAAGGATTATTTCAAGTAGATTGAAAACTATCACAATATTATTTCAAAGTATATGCTGAGCATGCACTTTCCCACGTCATGTATCACCAGACGATATCATTTTGTCTTTGCCGCACAAGCTCCACTGTTTACACTATTGACAACTCATTATTTCTCTTTAATAACTTCCATCTATACAGACATGCAGATCCGGCCCACCTGGAGACTGTCATGTTGACCCTACCAACCTAGAGACTAGCATGTAGACCCGGTACACTTGAAGACTGACTTCCGGACCTTACCCACCTGGAGACTGGCATACGAGCCTGGCCCACCTGGAGACTATCATGCGGCCACTGATTGAGTCAAGATTCGAGTCACGGAAAATCAACATTGGTTATTGTAATGTCACGAGTAATGTGCTTATCACAGATGCGGGTTGGGGGGTGGGGGTGGGGGAGAGCTATAGTGGAACACATCGGTGTGTAGTTGTAGGGGTGCAGTTTAACTCAGAGGTGTGCATCAGTTGAGCTCTAATGTAACTCAGAGGTGTGCATTAGTTGAGCTCTAATGTAACTCAGAGGTTTGTAGTTGTGGGGTTGCAGTTAGACTCAGAGGTGTGCATTAGTAGAGATCTAATGTAACTCAGGGGTGTGTAGTTGTTGGGGTGCAGTTAGACTCAGAGGTGTGCATTAGTAGAGCTCTAATGTAACTCAGAGGTTTGTAATTGTGGGGGTGCAGTTTAACTCAGAGGTGTGCATTAGTTGAGCTCTAATGTAACTCAAGGGTGTAGTTGTTGGGGTGCAGTTAGACTCAGAGGTGTGCATTAGTAGAGCTCTCGTGTAACTCAGAGGTTTGTAGTTTTGGGCGTGAAGTTGAACTCAGAGGTGTGCATTAGTTGAGCTCTAATGTAACTCAGAGGTTTGTAATTGTGGGGGCGCAGTTTAACTCAGAGGTGTGCATTAGTTAAGCTCTAATGTAACTCAGAGGTTTGTAGTTGTGGGGTTGCAGTTGAACTCAGAGGTGTGCATTAGTAGAGCTCTAATGTAACTCAGCGGTGTGTAGTTGTTGGGGTGCAGTTGAACTCAGAGGTGTGCATTAGTTGAGCACTAATGTAACTCAGGGGTTTGTAGTTGTGGGGTTGCAGTTGAACTCAGAGGTGTGCATTAGTTGAGCACTAATGTAACTCAGAGGTTTGTAGTTGTGGGGTTGCAGTTGAACTCAGAGGTGTGCATTAGTTGAGCACTAATGTAACTCAGAGGTTTGTAGTTGTGGGGTTGCAGTTGAAGTCAGAGGTGTGAATTAGTAGAGCTCTAATGTAACTCAGGGGTGTGTAGTTGTTGGGGTGCAGTTGAACTCAGAGGTGTGCATTAGTTGAGCACTAATGTAACTCAGAGATTTGTAGTTGTGGGGTTGCAGTTGAACTCAGAGGTGTGCATTAGTTGAGCACTAATATAACTCAGAGGTTTGTAGTTGTGGGGTTGCAGTTGAACTCAGAGGTGTGCATTAGTAGAGCTCTAATGTAACTCAGGGGTGTGTAGTTTTTGGGGTGCAGTTGAACTCAGAGGTGTGCATTAGTTGAGCACTAATGTAACTCAGGGGTGTGTAGTTGTTAATTACAGATGTGTAGCTGTGGGTTTATGCAATGGTGGGGTTGCGTAATTGAGGGAATGTGTAATTAATATTTTAGGTAATTTTGGGGATGTGTACTTGAAGGAATGTGTAGTAATGGCGATGTGTATTTTTGGTGATATTTAGTTTTGGGTTATTCAGTAGTGGAGGCTGTCTCTTTGAGGTGTGACAGTGTGTGTGTGGAGGGGGGGGGTCTTCTTATGGGATTTTCGTTATGAGAATGTGTTGTTGTGGGAGCGAATAGTGGTAAGTTTGTGGAGTTTTGGGATGTCGTTGTGGCTCCTTTGCTATGAGAGTGTGCAGTGGTAGTGCGGTTAGGGTGTTGTGGAGTATAGAGTTGGTGTGTGTAGCTTTGGGGGTGTGTATTTGTTGTGGTGTACAGTGGCTTTTCTGTGTAGCTGTGGGGGTGTGTATTTGTTGGGGTGTATAGTTGTGGTGGTGACGTGTGGGGATGATCCTGTCTGAGTGTGTAGTTGGGGTGGGCTGTCTATCTGTGTTGATGCCATTGTTGTTAGGTTGTTATTGGAGCCTGCAGTTTGGGCGTATAGTTATGTGTAAGTGTATGTTTATGTGGAGGGCTATAGTTTAACTCATGGACTATACTTGGTGGATTGTGTAGCTGTTGTGCTGTTGATGTACGAGTGTGTAGCTGTTGTGCTGCTGTTGTACGAGTGTGTACTTGGTTGGGTTGTAGGGGAACTAAATGATGTTCCTTGAGAGTTGTTACATATCAATTCATATTTTAAAAATCTCTTTGCAATAGGATTATTGTATTTCTCATTCTGAAGATGTGATCGTGCTTATTGCTTGGCGTAGTAGGTGGCAGTCAGGTTGGGCTTGCATGTTCCAGGTGGCAGTCAGGTTGGGCTTGCATGTTCCAGGTGGCGGTCAGCTTGGGCTTGCATTTCCAGGTGGCAGTCAGGTTGGGATTGCATGTTGCAGGTGGCAGTCAGGTTGGGATTGCATGTTGCAGGTGGCAGTCAGGTTGGGCTTGCATGTTCCAGGTGGCAGTCAGGTTGGACTTGCATGTCCAGGTGAAGTCAGGTTGAATGTCATTTTCCATCAACAGAAAGCCTGAAGTAATACGGAAGTCTTACAAGTAGAATTGTAGTCAGGTTCTACGCCTCGTCTCGCCTCGTCCCTCTATCTGCAAACTGATTACCTCGCACATTGGCCAATTACCTAGAGTGCACCGGTGAAAAAACTAGTGTAAGAGATCTAAGGGGAATAATTTCATCACAAACAAGGTGTAATTCGATTGACGCTTAAAGTGGCTAGAAGCGATAGTGATGTAGTAAAGGTAAAATACAGTGCAGACTTGGACCTATCTATCTTCAAGTAATGCCAAATTGTTGTGTTAGAAGCAGATATTTTATTGTTTATATTATTGTTCCGCTAATACACATATTTTAATACACGAAGTCAGGTTATATGTAAGTAAAACTGCATTATTACATGAAATCATGTTTTATGTCAATACACCTACGTTACAACATGGTATCATGTTATCTGTATGTACACCTGCAAGAGAAAAATGTAAGGTCATACATGTCAACACCTTGTCGTTTATTGAATGATTCTGTACACGGGGAAAGCTTCCTTGGGGAATAGACACGTTTTCATCTATACCAGAAATCAGATTTTTACGGTGTCATAATCTTAGATTAATAAGGATTATAATGGTGGGCTTTTTGCTGATCTTGTTTTGCTATATAGGTAAAAAAGTGAACAACAGCCAAAATTCGCATAAAACCAGAAGTCGAATTAATAAACAATTAGTGAGGCTAACTTCTAAGTAATATTGTTAGTAATTAGTGAAGCTTACTTCTAAGTAATGTGTTTAGTGGTTGATACGAGAAAAAATGTCAGATCTAAAACATGCTCGGCCTTTGGGCTTTAAATTGTAAGATCTTTGCCAGCTCTCTTATTACTTATCAACATCCCTGCCAGCTCTCTCATTACACATCTACATCCATGCCAGCTCTCTCATTACACATCTACATCATGCCATCTCTCTCATTAAACATCTACATCCATGCCAGCTTTCTAATTAAACATCAACATCCCTGCCATCTCTCTCATTACACATCTACATCCATGCCATCTCTCTCATTAAACATCTACATCCATGCCATCTCTCTCATTGCACACCAACATCCCTGCCAGCTCTCTCATCAAACATCTAATACATTTCCTTGGTGCAGAAAGGTTGAGTTCCACTACTACTACTACTACATAAGTGCGCCATTATTTAGAATAATTAATTTACAGCGACGATATTTATATAAAGGAAGCCATGATGATGCTATGCCATAGACCAGGCCTGCACAACTCGAAATGTAAGGCGGGCCGTAATACTTTATGAAGAACCTGTGCGGCCGAAAGAAAATAGGACGGTTGAAAGCTATTAAGAAAATAATAAGAATAAAGAATATTTCGTTACTTCGCGGGCCGCAAAGTGGGTGCTGGAGGGTCGCATGTGGCCCACGGGCCGCAAAGTGGGTGCTGGAGGGTCGCATGTGGCCCACGGGCCGCAAAGTGGGTGCTGGAGGGTCGCATGTGGCCCACGGGCCGCAAAGTGGGTGCTGGAGGGTCGCACGTGGCCCACGGGCCGCAAAGTGGGTGCTGGAGGGTCGCATGTGGTCCGCGGGCCGCCAAGTGGGGGGTGGAGGGTCGCATGTGGGTGCTGGAGGGTCGCACGTGGCCCACGGGGCGCAAAGTGGGTGCTGGAGGGTCGCAGGTGGCCCACGGGGCGCAAAGTGGGTGCTGGAGGGTCGCACGTGGCCCACGGGCCGCAAAGTGGGTGCTGGAGGGTCGCATGTGGCCCGCGGGCCGCAAAGTGGGTGCTGGAGGGTCGCACGTGGCCCACGGGCCGCAAAGTGGGTGCTGGAGGGTCGCATGTGGCCCGCGGGCCGCAAAGTGGGTGCTGGAGGGTCACACGTGGCCCACGGGCCGCAAAGTGGGTGCTGGAGGGTCGCACGTGGCCCACGGGCCGCAAAGTGGGTGCTGGAGGGTCTTATGTGGCCCGCGGGCCGTATGTTGTGCAGGCCTGCCATAGACAACTGTAAGATGTGGTAAAGATATAATATAGACAACAGTAAAATCTGATAACGCTATACCATAGACAACTGTAAGATGTGGTAAACCTATATCATAGACAACTGTAAGATGTGGTAAAGCTATAACATAGTCAACTGTGGAGCTATTGCATAGAAAACTATAGAGCTATAACATAGACAACAGTAGAGTTATAACAGAGACAACAGTAGAGTTATAACAGAGACAACTGTAAACCGCACACATCAATGATAAGTCATTCGTCTGAGAAAAGAGGAAGGCTAAGGGCAGTCCCCATCTTGTGTAGCCTGAAGCTGTGATTAACACACAAAAAAAGAACTATAATTGTTGCACAAAATAATACATCGCTATGATAGCAAGGTCTTATAGTCAGTGGTTCTAAAAGTTTTCGTCCACCACCTCCTTGAGGTTATTAATTTATCTCCATCTGACCCTATAATTTTACCCGTTAAATATTTGTTCAGATTGAAGTTCTGAACAAACCTTCTTGAACATAAAACATACATTAAAACGTAAACATATGTTTGAACATTTAAAAATAAATTTGAGTTACTTGATTTAAATAAACCAAAGATTTTCAAGACGCATACTTATAAAGCAATAGCTTCCATTGTAACTAATAACATTGTATTTTTTGTAACTTTTGCACTGTTCAACAGTGTGTGTGTGTGGGTGTGTGTGTGTGTGTGTGTGTGCATGCGTGCATGCGTCTGTGTGTGTGTGTGTCTGTGTGTGTGTGCGTCTGTGTTTGTTGTTTGTCTCTTAACGCCCTTACATGACCCCGTGCAGAATTCAGGAGTCCATGTCTTAGCGTGGAACAAAGTTGCGATACGACACTACAACATAGCAAGACATTCAAACAACTACCACACCACCAAAGCTATACAACTCAACATCCACCACACAAAAACATGACAACTACCACACCACCACAGCTCCATAACAGAACAATCACCCCACCACCACAACTACACATTCCAACAACCACCACAACAGCACATTCCAACAACCACCACAGTTGCACATACCAACAACCACCACATCTATACATCACAACAACCACTACACTAAAACTATTATGCCAGAAAATCGATATTGGAAACGTAACTAGGAGCTTCAATATTAAATATCCTTTTGTTGCCAGAACTCTTGGTTCGCGCGTCTGTTCTTTGTCTTCAGATCTAAATTAGTAATAAAGTGAATAAACTCTTCCAGTATCAACAATACCAGGTGTCTCAGTATCAACAATACCAGGTGTCTCAGTATCAACAACACCATGTGTCTCAGTATCAACAATACCAGGTGTGTCAGTATCAACACTACCAGGTGTCTCATTATCAACAACATCAGATGTATTGCTATCATAAAATGTATTTATTATACAATCAGGAAGTTCCATAAAAAGGAGATCTTCAAATCGCTCAGATGATCTTAATGTAGTTTACCCAAATGGTCACAATAAATAGAGCACCATTATCAAATATTTATTTAGCTTACCCAAATGGTCACAAAATACTAGGCCACCATTATCAAATATTTATTTAGCTTACCCAAATGGTCACAAAATACTAGGCCACCATTATCAAATATTTATTTAGCTTACCCAAATGGTCACAAAATACTAGGCCAGCATTATCAAATATTTATTTAGCTTACCCAAATGGTCACAAAATACTAGGCCAGCATTATCAAATATTTATTTAGCTTACCCAAATGGTCACAAAATACTAGACCACCATTATCAAATATTTATTTAGCTTACCCAAATGGTCACAAAATAGTAGGCCACCATTATCAAATATTTATTTAGCTTACCCAAATGGTCACAAAATACTAGGCCACCATTATCAGATTAGCTGACCCTGATAACCTTGACCTCATTTTCTTGGAACTTCAAATTCGTTTCATTGAAATTGTCAAATTTGTTTCTGGTGTAATCAATGGCGTTTCATTCGTCTTTTCAGAAAAATCGTTCAAACAGCTTGTTTAAACATGAACACACAAACAGCTTGTTAAAACATGAACACACAAACAGCTTGTTAAAACATGAACACACAAACAGCTTGTTAAAACATGAACACACAAACAACTTGTTAAACCGTGAATACACTTTCCTTTCAACAGCCAATCAACTTTGATGTGACATAGCAATTATTAAAAATCTCGATGGTTCTCAGCACAGAGTTTCCTGACCAGTTTACCATTGGGAACATGGGTTTTTATTTTATTCAGAGTCCTAAGGACGTGGTACGGTGACTGGTTCTGGGGATCACTGAGATTTTTTACCCCTTGATATTAGCGACGAATGACACTCTGCACATTCAAGACACATGATCGATGAAAACACATTTTAAAAAAACCTTAAAAAAAAAAGTTTTTCCAAAAAAAAATCATTTACAAATTGTAATATCGAGCAAGGGGGGGGGGGGAGTGGGCTAAAAATTTCATAAAACATGCAAGTAACNCTGAACTATATTAATATATTAATGACCCTCCCGCGTTCACACCACAGATTTAATTCGACATTGCAGAAAACTAAAAGAAAATAGTACGCACCAAACGCACAAGCAAAATTTAAAACAAATAATCTCATTCAGCGCTGTTATCGGGAATTTTATTTCGTGAAAGTAGTATCTTCATTTTCCCTTCATCGTTCCCTTGAAAATATTTGATTTTAGGAGGGTTAAAGTTGGTTGGGGGGGGGGGGTGGGCTGAAAATTTGATAGAATGTGTTATCGACATTGGATATCGAGTCTATAGCATGCACAGTTTCAGCTCAATAGGTTGACGGAAAGTGGGTCAGTTATCCGTCCGAAGATTTTTACTAGCTTGCCAGCCACAAACAAAAGGAAAGTTAATATAATATAAAGTATTTTATATATTACCAATAAACTCACGGATGAAAACGTCAATGACAATGTCGTCTGCCCTCGGTAGCTTTCAATGACCAGGTGAATTGTTTGTAAGCCTGACGTCGGGATCCGTAAATATATTTAATTTCTACAGTCAACAAACATTTAAACTGTTTGTTGTTTACTTTCTATGTGCAATATTGTTACGTTGTTGGCGATTCATCCTTTATTTGAATTATCAATGTTGCGTGTTCAGCATGGAAGTTTCATTGCTGCGGCTGCGCGTACAGTTTGCATGTCAATTTCATGTACAGTTTGCATATCAAGGCCATGTGCATTTTGCATGTCAAAGGTCATGTACAGTTTGCATGTCAAAGGTCATTCCCAGTGCGTATCAGAGTATCTATTATATATATTCACAGTTCTCGATAGCAATTACTATTTTAAAAAAATGTATTTTACCAAATTCATTAGGACCCAAATTAGGGGATCACAGCTGTATAGCATTTTACTTCCCCCCTCGTCGAGTATGGGAGTTCATTAATAATTGTTGCGACTGAATATTCTGTTTCATTACGCGTGGTGTGTGTTTGAGAATTTTATAAGTTAGTGAACGCTCTTCCCGCGCTTGACCAAGGGACGTATTTTTATAATGATTCTGACGTATTGTCTTGACGGTATTGTGACGTAAGCTTTAGTCGCGTGGCAATCGTGAGTGGAACTTTGTGGAAGTAGGATGTGTAGTGTTTCTTTCTGATAGTGATTTGCCCTATATCCATGTGTGTATGGAGTTTACAGCCTGTGTTAATAATAAGCTATAAAAGTTACATTTATTGTGATAAGGGCCTTCGGTTTATTCAATATTAGCACGACTTATTTCAACGTATGAATAAATTTGACAGATTAACTAATCCAGTAGAACAAGGCAACTCCCAGGGCGGTGGGGGAAAGTACCTTAACACTGCCGCCCGCAGAGGAAGCAAAGCCATCCTGACCACCACGGAAAGTGGACTGACCACACTCTGAAAGGGGTGTGTATGGTCGACCAGACAAATCCCCCAAGCTCGAGAGGCAGGTCTCGGGCACTTCTCCGCACGGTGTGGCGAGGGGTAAACCCGGCGTCGTCCCGTGTGAGGGGTGTGCCGGGGAGGGGGGTAAGAGCAAACGCTCGATGACCCACTGACGCCATCTCCAAATTGAGTTGTTGAGTAGAACAAGGAGTTGGCGCCCCTGATCAGTCCAAAAGCTCCTCTGGCGAGAAACGCCCACTTTCATAACCACTAGTATGTAAGAACTTGACATTAGACAGAATCATACATTAGACAACAAGAGCCAGAACCATAACCTAGACAACAAGAGTCAGAACCATACCCTAGACAACGAGAGTCAGAACCATATCCTAGACAACGAGAGTCAGAACCATACCCTCGAAAACGAGAGTCAGAATCATATCCTAGATAACAAGAGTCTGAGCTGTAAGATTGGACGTCGGAGAAGGTATGAAAGTAGTTCAAACTATAGTAACTATGAGATGTACAGATGTATAACATTTATCAGTAGCAAAGTACATCGAGACAATCAGAATTACCCACATCTTGCCATGTGGCTACGCTTAAAAGGAAGAATGCCATTGTCATTTAAAATAATATGTCTGGGAGATCTTAAATGGAAAATTGTAAAGAATGTTTAGGAATTTTTGTTTATGATAACTCATTTGAATTCAATTTTTCTTTTAAGGGGTTAAGAAAAAAGCAATGTTCTATCGAAGACGAGTTAAAACACATGAACAAAGATAAAATAATGTGAAGTTTTTTTAAATACATTACACAACGAAAGACGGTGATGAAAATACTTTTACCAATTGATGAAAAATATTTTAGATATTTAACTTTCATCTACTTTCATTTTGAATGCATTTTAACCCGTCTTTCATATAATAAAGTCTTTTTTAAAAGTAATTTTAAATTTAATTTTTTTTTTCTCAGTTTTTAACATTAAAATTGTAATATTTATGTGATTGACAAAAGTAGGAATTAACATATTTAAAAAAATGCTGACTAAATCACCGTTAAAGTAACTTAGTCTAATACTTAACCGAGCCATCAAACTAAAAAGTAGATCAAAGCTAAACCACTCACTCGTTCACTCAGCGATGCACACGCCATAAATTAAGTTGAGTGACAGTGTCAACCAGGCGGTGATATTCAGTCATTGACCAGGTGAACAAAGCAACCCGCCGGTGATATTGAGTCATTGACCAGGTGAACACAGCCACCCGCCAGTGACAATCAGTCATTGACCAGGTGAACACAGCCACCCGCCGGTGATATTCAATCATTGACCAGGTGAACACAGCAACCCGCCGGTGATATTGAGTCATTGACCAGGTGAACACAGCAACCCGCCGGTGATATTGAGTCATTGACCAGGTGAACACAGCAACCCGCCGGTGATATTGAGTCATTGACCAGGTGAACAGCCACCCGCCGGTGACATTCAGTCATTGACCAGGTGAACACAGCAACCCACCGGAGACAAATCTTTAAATGTCACGTGTGTAAACTAAATAAATCTCTCACCATTCACACAGAAGATTGGAATGGGAGTAGAGAGAAGGTCTTACAAGATTAGTCTATTAGAGGCTGGTACACCCTCCAGGAGAATACGGTGACAGAAATTCAATTTTTTAGAAAGGGCATTTATAAACTGAATGAAAATAAGCAACAAATTCAAATAGAAAGATGTGAATTTGTGATTGAGCCGACATTCTGCAATAATCATTATGGCGGGCTGCTTGTGGCCCGCTAACTGTTTGTTGGTCATCCATGTCCGACATAAGAGTTTCTAAGAATTTAGCGTTTGTAGGACCACTATATGTGAGTGTGTCCCCAATTTCTTAAATTAGAGTTTCCCCAGAGTTTAGCGTTTTTATGACCACTGTATGTGAGTGGACCACACATTTCTTAGATCAGAGTTTTTCCAGACTTTAGCGTTTGTCGGATCGATAGACAGTTTATCTGTTAAACCAGGAAAATGCCTGATATGATATTTATTTTTATGATATAATGTATGCTTATCGTTTTGTGTATGGCTTATATTCTTTGTATAACTTTGAATATTACTTCCAATCTGTGTATGGCTTAATTTGTAGCAAACCTTTTGAATAACATCCCATTCTCTGCTACCATTCTATATAATGCTACCTTCTTGTATCAATGAAACCCTGTGACCTGATCCTAAATAGAGACATATGTCTTTGAAGTGTATTAAAGTTGTTAGCTTTTTTATTTACATGTCAGATGGGATGTTAGATGGTATGGCAGATAGGATGGCAGGCGAGATAATATCTTGAAGATTAAATCTTAATGCTGGGGTCTGATGCTGTTATCAGAAACATGACGCCATGTTTAAAAAGCTTTCCATGGCCTTCTCTCTGGTTCAAATATCAACATGTGATTCTAACGTGGATCAAATCATTTCTCTGGTTAAAATGTTACACAAATCCTCATCTCGAACTGGTGGAAGGGATCAAGTATCATTTAACATTTTTCTGCCAACCTGTGCGGAATGTTGGTGCTCACCGGAAATGAGCTCAGTTCTATCCAACGACCAGACGGCTGTGCGCGTGCTTATTTTTTTTCTTTACGGCTGCAGCTGGGATGGGTTAAAAAAAATATACATCTAATAAATATACGGTCATAAATTTATGTTTCCGTGTTGGCTAAAATATCAGGAATATCACTTTGGAAAATAGAATGAAATTATAAGTTGGAATGGGGGTAGGGGAGGTCGAGTTGGGGGAAGTGGGATTGGTGGTTGAGGGGAAGTGGGGTTGGGGGTTGAGTTAGAGAAGAAAGGAAAAAAATCTCACCAAAATGTTAAGTAAAAAAAATAATTTTTCCGAATGGGAAAGTTGTAAAAAAACAATACTGAGAAATGTCAAGTAAAACATGATAACTTTATTCATTACATCTTTATTTCAAATATTTTTTTTTGGGGGGGGGGGGGGGGTGAATTGAAAGAAATATGGAATTTACTGATATTATAAAATAATCTGATATATTTATTGATTTTAATAAATCTACCAAGTTCTTGTCTGGATTCTAATGCCAACATTTTTTTTATAGCCATTTTTTTTTGTGGGGGGTGGGGGGTGTGAATTGAAAGAAATATGGAATTTACTGATATTATAAAATAATCTGATATATTTATTGATTTTAATAAATCTACCAAGTTCTTGTCTGGATTCTAATGCCAACATTTTTTTTATAGCCAATTCAAGATGAGATATCCTCTCACGTGGTATCTTATTTTATTTTTTATATTGTACTTATATTATTATTATTTAATGTTTTTAGTAAGGGGTGGGGTATGGAAGGGGCGGATATAGGGAAAACAGGTATCGCTTCTTATCAATAAATTTCAAGATTGGTATTAGAAGAAGATTCTAGGTGAAAACAATGGTCAAATATATTGATCTGATGACCACACACGGTCTACAGTGGTGGTCAGATATATTGATCTGATGACCACACACGGTCTACATGATACATCCCTTAGATATTTCGGACTAACTAATTCCTGATTTTATATACTGTTAGCTATATCTCGTTTCAAGAGTGCAATATTTAGAGAGAGAGAGAGAGAGAGAGAGAGAGGGGGGGGGAGAGAAGGGAAGAAAGGGAAGAAGAAAGAGAGAGAATGAATAAAAGACAGGGAGAGAGACGCTGATCAAAAATGTTAATGCATGAAAGATATGGAGAGAGATAAAGAGAGAGAGAAGAGTGACAGAAAGAGAGAGAGAGAGTGAGAGACAAAACGAGATGGAAAGAGAAAAGACGAAATCATAAGAGAGAAAGAGATATATTGTGTGTGACAGAGACAGAAGGAGAGAACTGAGATTGGAAGATATAGAAGAGAGAGACAGAAAAGATGAAAAGATTTAGAAAAGAGAGAGGGATATAGAGAAAAATAGAATATGTAAATGAGAGGGAAAAAGATACAGACAAAATGACAGACAGAAAAAGAAAGAAATAGATAGTCAGTAAAGAAAATAAGACGGTTGGACTGCGATAAAGCTTTAAAGTTAATTAGACACAAACAATTTGTGTCAGTAGAACAATGTATGTTTAGTTTCAACAATGGTTTGTCCAAAATACAAATTTAAACATTCCGGCAAATGTCTTCATCAGTACAAAATACAAACCAACAAAAGACCTTCATACAAGCATACATTAATGTCCGTATTATATGTTGACATGTATCCTAACCAAGCAAGAAAACTCCTGGGGTGAAGGTGAAGCTGTAGGATAGACGCACACTTTACGTTAGTGCCTTTTCTGAAAGAGCTGCTGACGCATTATGTACCCACTAGATAACTCCACTCATCCGATAGTGGCAAACTCTCGACACCACGTGTTCGCCTTGAGACTTACGGAAAGCGCACCTTCGCATTTGCTGGTCCAACAATTTGGAACGCCCTTCCTGTCGATCTCAGAAACAACCAGACACTGGAGTCCTTTAAAAACCGATTTAAGACACATCTATTTCGCAAACACCTTCTGGGATAACTGTCTACCATATTTTCCAGTTAATGCATAATGCCTGTGTTGCTTAGGGTTGAAATGGGTATAAAGACTTTGACTTGGTATGCTTGTAATTAGTTTTTGTAGTGTTGCGTTTGTTTTAAATGTGGTAAATTATAATTTTTTTTTTACTTTGTACCACGCTTCGAGCCTTTGAGGGATGAAGCGTGTTTTTTAAATAAACTTTATTATTATTATTATTATTCCAGACCCAATACAGCAGATGAACTAAGCTTGAGGAAGCTTGATGTGTCACTTCAGAGAGCAATTCAGTTGAAGAACATTTCTCTCATTATAGGGGAGATTGGTTGGAACTAGCAGCTTCCTGCCTTGAAGCCCGAGTCCCCATTACACTGTCCTACACTCTGACTTTAAGGAGATAATTAACAACCATGGTCTGGAACAGATAAGTAAAGAAGCCAAGCGAGGGGAAAACACTCTTGACCTAATCCTCACCAACTGTCCACATCTCATCCCAAGAGTTGAGGTCATCCCCGGAATATCAGACCACTGCATACCATATTGTGAATTCCAGGTCAGCGCACTAAACAAGAAGCCGGCTGTGCAAGAAATCCCCATTTATGCAAAGGCAGACTGGGATAGCCTGACTGGGATAGCCTGAGAAGTGCAAAGACAGAGCTGAGCTAAAAATGCAGGAGAATCAGGATAATGCAACAACAGAAGAGCTGTGGATGAAATTCAAGACAACAATTACTGATGCAGTGAAGAAATTCATACCACACACGACCACCGAACCCTAGACAAATCAGCCATGGGTCACAACTGAAATCTGAAGGCTCATACACATGAGAGATTGCCAATACAAACGAATGAAGAAGAATGGCTCGGTTGAACTAAAAGCCAAAGAACTGAGGCTCCGAAAGAACCATCCAACGCTTACTGCGTAGATCTTACTGGAACTACCTAAACGGCATCTTCTCAGAGGAAGATACTCTGGGCAATAATTGCAAGAACAAGCGGTTCTGGACATATGTCAAGAACCAAAGGTCATCAAACACTGGGGTTTCCCCTCTGAGATGGGAAGGCCATTTGACGTCTGAACCCAAAGCACAGGCGTACATACTCAATCAACAGTTCCAGTCGGTCTTTGGTGATGGTACAGAGTACACAGAGGTTGAGTTCCTTCTGAAGACCAACATGATGAGCACAGCCTACCCCGTCATGGAAGATGTACAGATTTCCGAGCAGGGTGTGTTGGCACTTCTTAAAACTATTAACCCTTACAAGGTATGTGGTCCTGACACCATCAAACCATGAGTGCTAAAAGAAGTGGTCAATGAAATTGCTCCTGCACTGACAAGCCTCTTCCAATCGTCACTATTCACAGGCAACTTTCCAACTGACTGGAGAACAGCGTATGTCACTCCGATCTACAAAAAAGGAGAACATTACGACCCAGCCAATTACCGCCCTGTATCCCTCACTAGCGTAGTATGTAAACTATTGGAGCACATAATCGTAAGCGCGGTCATAAATCATCTTGAAAGACATAATATACTTAATGACGGTCAGCATGGATTCCGAGTCAACAGATCATGTGAGACCCAACTCCTTGAATTTGCTGAAGAATTGATGACCAATTTGGATAACAGCAAGCACACTTATGTGCTTGTGCTGGACTTCTCAAAGGCTTTTGACCGTGTCAATCATAGTTTGCTATTACACAAACTTCAGAGATATGGGATCCAAGGCACTAACAAAACATGGATCTCTAGCTTCCTCAACGACCGATGCCAAGAAGCAGTGGTAGTTGGCACAACCTCCTCTTTGTTGGTGTTAAGTCAGGGTCCCTCAGGGCTCGGTGCTAGGCCCTTGTTTGTTCCTAGCAGATAGCAATGATCTGCACCAGAAGCTGACCTCTCAAGCAAGACTGTTTGCAGATGACATGGTGGTTTAATAGGACGATCACCAACAGTTCTGACCAGGACCAGCTACAACAGGACCTCAATTTGATAGCAGAGTGTGAGATGAGCTGGGACATGGAATTCATCCCGTCAAGTGCCAGACCCTGTCAGTATCCAGAAGCAAGTCCCCTCTACACCACTCTTACGAATTGCATGGCCATATACTTGAAAAGTCTCATCCGTTAGGTACCTAGGTGTTGCCATTCAAAGAGAGGTCAGCTAGGACGAGCACATTAACAGTGTATGCAACCGGGAAAAAAAGACGCTGGGGTTCCTAAGGCGCAAACTGAAGATCATCAACTCAAACGAGAAAGAAATAACCTATAAAGCCTTTGTCCGGCCACTTTTAGAGTACGCATCTACAGTCTGGGACCGATTGACCCAGAAAAGCATCGACAGGTTGGAGACGATCCAGCGATGGACAGCATGCTTTGTTCTGAACCGCTACAGAAACACCTCAAGTGTTGGCAGCATGCTGGAAACACTAGGCTGGTCACCACTGGAGGAACGACGACGACTATCCAGGCTTACTATGTTGTACAAGATCAAAAGTAGGCTGGTCCACTGCTCCGGCATCAAACAGAAACCCGCCCATCTCTCCCCTAGACAGCGACGAGGCAACGACAGGCAGTTTCGGCTCATAAAACCAAGATATCAGTATAGGAGCTCCTCATTCCTGCCAAAGACAATAAGGTACTGGAACAAGCTTCCAAAAGTAAAAGTTGAGGCGGCTACACTTGACACATTTGTGTCTATTGCCTCATGTATTCCAACCCCCAGTTCGTAACACCACTGCTGAGTAGCCCTTGCAACCACTGAAGTATCCCCTTGAAACCCATGCACATTAACATCCCGAACCCCTCTGAAACATCGGAGCCAGAATGATCCATTCATTGATTGTGGGCCATCAAAAAAAAAAAAAGAAAGAAAAAGAGAGAACAGAATGAGAGTTGATGCAAAACCCTAACAGTACAGAGAACAATTTTAGGCGAAGATGTGACAGTGTTGAAATAAATAACACGAAATTATTGTCTAAATATTTTATTTATTTAGACTTGAGCTGAGAAGTTTAAGAGCAGTGTAAATAACAATTGCAAGGTTAATATCAACTAGTTATATAAATTTATGTGTAGTGTTAACAAACTGAGAACCCTTCAATCATCCTGAGAACATTTCAAACAGCATGATAACCAGTTGGGCCGGCTGTAGAGTTTCTCCCAGATAATTTAATCCGTGGTGATTATTTTTTTTTTTGGGGGGGGGGGATATCCGATGTTCTGGTGGGCAATGCCAGTGGGGCAGGAAGGGTCGGTGAAGGGCTTTACCCTCCGCTGGGGATATGTTTTTCATTTAATAGAGGGGGGGGCAGTAGTTTAGGCCTGCTGGAACACTTTGTCGTGGAAAAAAGGGGGGGGGCAGTAGTTTAGGCCTGCTTGAACACTTTGTCGTGGAAAAAAAGGGGGGGGGCAGTAGTTTAGGCCTGCTGGAACACTTTGTCGTAGAAGGGGGTGGGCTGTTGTTTAGGCCTGCTGGAACACTTTGTCGTGGAAGGGGGGGGGGAGCAAAAGTCTTATCCCACCAAGGGCGGCCCTTACCAAGCTACGCCACTGGGCTTAGCGTTCAACAGAATCAGGTATAACTCTACCACTTTCACCGAAAATTAACGAAGATATGATCTTGTTAGTTGAAGGTATGCTTTTGTCCGTTTAGGTTATGATTTGTTAGTTGGGTTATGCTTTTATAGTTAAGGGAATGCTTTTGTAAGCGGAGGGTATGCTTTAATTAGTTAAGGGTATGCTTTTGGCTGCAGATTAATTTTATACCCAACTATACAGTCCAACTATATTTAAATATTAAAAGTAAAATAATATATTTTCGTCCGTTCAAGAAAATCCTCCAGTGTGTGTTACTCAATTGTGCGGACACTGTCATTTTGATTAGGGTAGATGGGCGGAAACTGAGGGAGTGGACGGGCAGAACTGAGGGAGAGGATGGGCAGAAGTGAGGGAATAGACGGGTAGAAAGGAGGGAGTAGACGGGCACAAGGGAGGGAGTAGCCGGGTAGAAGTGAGGGAGTAGACGGGTAGAAGGGAGGGGTAGATGGTTAGAAGGGAGGGATAGATGGGTAGAAGTGTGGGAGTAGACGGGTAGAAGTGAGGGAGTAGACGGTTAGAAGTGAGGGAGTAGAAAGGTAGACGTGAGGGAGTAGACGGGTAGAAGTGAGGGAGTAGATGGTTAGAAGTGAGGGAGTAGATGGGTAGAAGTGAGGGAGTAGAAGGGTAGACGTGAGGGAGTAAATGGCGAAAGGGATGGGGTAGACGGGCAGAAGGGAGGGAGTGGATTGCGAAAAAGGGGGGGGGGGTAGAAGGGCAGAAGGGAAGTAGTAGATGGTCATACGTAAGGTAGTAGACGGGCAGAAGGGAGGGATTAGGGCAGAAGGGAGGTAGTAGACGGGAAGAAGGGGGGGATTAGGGCAGAAGGGAGGTAGTAGACGGGAAGAAGGGAGGGATTAGGGCAGAAGTGATGTGAGGTAGTAGAGGGGCAGAAGGGAGGGAGTAGGGCAGAAGGGAGGTAGTAGAGGGGGAGAAGGGAGGGACTAGGGCAGAAGTGAGGTAGTAGACGGGCAGATGGGAGGGATTAGGGCAGAAGTGAGGTAGTAGACCGGCAGAAGGGAGGGATTAGGGCAGAAGTGAGGTAGTAGACGGGAAGAAGGGAGGGAGTAGGGCGGAAGGAATGTAGTAGAAGGGCAAAAGGGAGGGATTAGGGCAGAAGGAAGGTAGTAGACGGACAGAAGGGAGGGAGTAGGGCAGAAGGAAGATATTAGACGGGCAGAAGGGAGGTAGTGGACGGGCAGAAGCGAGCTAGTAGACGGGCAGAAGGGAGGGAGTAGGGCAAAAGAGAGGGAGGAGGGCAGAAGGGAGGGAGTAGGGCAGAAGGGAGGTAGTAGACGGGCAAAAGGGAGGGAGTAGGGCAGAAGGGAATTAGTAGACGGGCAGAAAGAAGGGAGTAGGGCAGAAGGAAGATAGTAGACAGGCAGAAGGGAGGGAGTAGGGCAGAAGGGAGGGAGAAGGGCAGAAAGGAGGTAGTAGACGTGCAGAAGGGATGGAGTAGGGCATAATGGAGGGAGTAGGACAGAAGGGAGGGAGTAAGGCAGAAGGGAAGTAATAGATGGGCAGAAGGGAAGTAGTAGACGGGCAGAAGGGAGGTAGACGGGTAGAAGGGAGGTAGTAGATGGGCAGAATGGAGGTAGTAGACGGGCAGAAGGGAAGTAGTAGACAGGCAGAAGGGAGGTAGTGGACGGGCAGAAGGGAGGTAGTAGATGGGCAGAATGGAGGGACTATGGCAGAAGAGAGATAGTAGACGGGGAGAAGGGAGGAAGTAGATGGGCAGAAGGGAGGGAGTGGGGCAGAAGGGAGGTAGTGAACGGGCAGAATGGAGGGAGTTGTGGAGAAAGGAGGACGTAGAAGGCTACATGAGGATCCGCGGAACGATGTGCCCACTCCCCCCCCCCCCCTTTTCCCCATTCCAATTCCCCCCCAAAAGTTTGTAAAA
>CAXITT010000589.1:65551-133711 GCA_964033795.1 Lymnaea stagnalis | reverse complement strand
GCATCTAAAAATGTATGCAGGAGGGGACATTTCAAGGAGACAGTGCATCTAAAAATGTATGCAGGAGGGGACATTTCAATGAGACAGTGCATCTAAAAATGTATGCAGGAGGGGACATTTCAAGGAGACAGCGCATCTAAAAATGTATGCAGGAGGGGACATTTCAAGGAGACAGTGCATCTAAAAATGTATGCTGGAGGGGGCATTTCAAGGAGACAGGGCATCTAAAAATGTATGCAGGAGGGGACATTTCAATGAGACAGTGCATCTAAAAATGTATGCAGGAGTTAACATTTCAAGGAGACAGTGCATCTAAAAATGTATGCAGGAGGGGACATTTCAAGGAGACGGTGCATCTAAAAATGTATGCAGTAATGGGACATTTCAAGGAGGGAGGGCATCTATCAGCGAGCAAATCAGGTATTAGAGGCCAGGTACCATAAATAACCTGAAATTATTCCGATTGTGGTACAGCCTAGTCCTGTGGTATCCTATTGACCCTAACTTAGTTTGACCCCTGTATGGTCACATTGATCGACATGGGAGAGGGCGGTACAGCAGTAATCGAGGACGTCGAAGGCTCCCAGGGTGGGGTGGGGTAGTGGTATTGAGTCCTTCACAGGAAATGTTTGATAAATTAAAAATACAGCTAATTCATTTTAGTACAATCTTAATTGTCGTTATGCATTATTTACTCACTGCTTCGGAGAGGAACGACATTTAGTCGTCTTTCAACCTGGTTTTTTTTTAAATAAATGTCTCGCAACCTGGTTGTGTTAAATAAATGTCTCTCAACCTTGATGTGTTAAAAAAAATGTCTCTCAACCTTGTTTTTTCTAATAAATGTCTCTCAACCTGGTTGTGTTAAATAAATGTCTCTCAACCTTGATGTGTTAAAAAAAATGTCTCTCAACCTTGTTTTTTCTAATAAATGTCTCTCAACCTGGTTGTGTTAAATAAATGTCTCTCAACCTTGATGTGTTAAAAAAAATGTCTCTCAACCTGTTTTTTTAAAATAAATGTCTCTCAACCTCGTTGTGTTAAATAAATGTCTCTCAGCCTGGTTGTGTTAAATAAATGTCTCTCAACCTGTTTTTTTAAAATAAATGTCACTCGACTTTGTTGTGTTAAATACATGTCTCTAAACCTGATTGTGTTAATTAAATGTCTCTCAACCCGATTGTGCTAAGAAATGTTTCTCAACCTTGTTGTGTCAAAAAAAATGTGTCTCAACCTGGTTGTATTAAATAAATGTCTCTCAACCTGGTTGTGTTAAATAAAGATCGTTCAACCTGGCTGTGTTAAATAAATGTCTCTCAAACTGGTTGTGTTTATGCAAATGCATTTCAACATGGTTATAAAGCTATTTATTTATGTCAACTGCTTGATTAATACATTAAAACTATATTATACATCACCAGACACAAAGGAAGCCTACCTAATAATTTCTAAATATATCTTAAGTTTTACCAGATAGAAAAAAACTTCCTAGTTTAAAAGTTGATCTTGACCATGTTTGATAGTTAGTAAGAACTCATTCACATATAAGACATTATTCCGATGGAAAGTTTCTTTAAGTCTGTATTGTTCTGAGCACAGATTGCACTTTTCCCATGCAGTAAGTTTTTAATCTAGGCATGTTGAGCACAGATTCCACTTTTCATATGCAGTAAGTTTTTAATCTAGGCATATTGAGCACAGATTGCACTTTACCCATGCAGTATGTTTTTAATCTAGGTATGTTGAGCACAGATTGCACTTTTCCCATGCAGTATGTTTTTAATCTAGGTATGTTGAGCACAGATTGCACTTTTCCCATGCAGTAAGTTTTTAATCTAGGCATGTTGAGCACAGATTCCACTTTTCCCATACAGTAAGTTTTTAATCTAGGCATGTTGAGCACAGATTGCACTTTTCCCATGAAGTAAGTTTTTAATCTAGGCATGTCGAGCACAGATTCCCTTTTCCCATACAGTAAGTTTTTAATCTAGGCATGTTGAGATCAGATTGCCCTTTTCCCATACAGTAAGTTTTTAATCTAGGCCTGTTGAGCACAGATTCCACTTTTCCCATGCAGTATGTTTTTAATCTAGGCATGTTGAGCACAGATTGCACTTTACCATACAGTAAGTTTTTAATCTAGGCATGTTGAGCACAGATTCCACTTTTCATATGCAGTAAGTTTTTAATCTAGGCATGTTGAGCACAGATTGCCCTTTTCCCATGCAGTTAGTTTTTAATCTAGGCATGTTGAGCACAGATTCCACTTTTCCCATGCAGTATGTTTTTAATCTAGGCATATTGAGCACAGATTGCACTTTTCCCATACAGTAAGTTTTTAATCTAGGCATATTGAGCACAGATTCCACTTTTCCCATGCAGTATGGTTTTAATCTAGGCATTTTGAGCACAGATTCCATTTTTCCCATGCAGTATGTTTTTAATCTAGGCATGTTGAGCACAGATTCCACTTTTCATATGCAGTAAGTTTTTAATCTAGGCATGTTGAGCACAGATTGCACTTTTCCCATACAGTAAGTTTTTAATCTAGGCCTGCTGAGCACAGGTAATTTTTAAAACTGATTTAAAAATGTACACGGAAACAACATCAAATATGTAGAGCATAGCGATTAATCATGAATTCTTCCATTATTTTCATTGGATCAGATCAAAGTTATCATTTACAACTCTTGACAAATGTTATCAAATGACAACGTGCTTGTTTTTGTTGTTGTTTTTTTTCATATATTCTTTTATTTTTAAACACATTTTTCTTCGGGGAAAGGGGGGTGGGGGTGACTTGCTCCGTGCGTGGGGACTTCACATCCCTACTTGAAAGATGCCTAAAAGAAATACTGGTTGATCAACCTAAAAGAAAAGCACCTATATATATTTTTCTAAAGCTGTGCAGGATTAGTCACATCAGGCCCTTCTTAACGATTAATGCAACAAAGAGGCTGATGTCTGCATTTGTGCTATCACGCATGGACTATTGAAATGGTCTCATGGTGGGTCTTCCACCTACACTCCTGGATAAAATTCAAATAGCACAGAATAATGCGGCTCGCATCGATCTTCGCAAACGCAAGTTCGACCATGCTAAAACACTTCTTAGAGAGCTGCACTGGCTGCCGGCCCACACTCGCATATAGTACAAAATTGCAACTTTGTGCTACCGCTGCTTACATGACCTGGCGCCGTCCTATCTGAAAGAGCTGCTGACCCCTTATGTACACACTAGACAACTCCGCTCATCCGATAGTGGCAAACTCTCGACACCACGTGTTTGCCTTGAGACTTACGGAAAGCGCACTTTCGCATTTGCTGGTCCAACAATTTGGAACGCCCTTCCTGTCGTTCTAAGAAACAACCAGACACTGGAGTCCTTTAAACCCGATTTAAAGACATTTATTTCGCAAACACCTTCTGGGATGATTGTCTACCATATTTTCCAGTTAATGCATAATGGCTGTGTTGCTCCGGGTTGAAATGGCTAGAAAGACTTTGACTTGGTATGCTTGTAATTAGTTTTTGTAGTGTTGCGTTTGTTTTAAATGTGGTAATTTTTTTTTTTTTTTTTACTTTGTACCGCACTTCGAGCCTTTGGAGATGAAGCGTGTTTTCAAATAAACTCTATTATGATTATTATGATTATGATTAATATATGTGAATAACGGGAAGTAGTGGTGCGGCTTCAACTGAAAACAGCGAGTGACCTATTTTGAAAACAGCAACCACCGTATTTAGACTCGCAAGCTGAATTTTTTTTTTTTAGAATGACATTTTCGGATCATCAGATCGATAGAGCGTATTGATTAACATTTAATTCTTCGATTTTACAAATTTTCTGAAAATGCTAATTAAAAGGACAGATGGGAAGTTTCTTAAATAAACTATTCGTTCTTTTATTTATTGATGTACACATTTTTCTATCATAAGGAGGTGGGGGGAGGAGAGGTCTTGACTTCCTACGAGGGTCGTGTCTGGCAGTACTCACACCCCCCCCCCCACAATTCCCTCCAAATATGTACAAAAAAAACGTTGGCCGGCTGAGATCATGAAGCAAGGCTATAACTTGAGAATCAGTCAAGCCAGGTAGGCCAACTGAGATCTTGATGAAAAATTTCAACTTGAGAACCTGTCAAGCCAAGTTGTGCGGCTGAGATCTTGAGGCAAGGCTACAACTTGAGAACCAGGCAAGCCAAGTTGGCCTGCTGAGATCTTGATGCAAGGCTACAACCTGAGAACCAGTAAAGGCAAGTTGGCCAGCTGAGATCTTGATTCAAGGCTATAAGTTGAGAACCAAGCAAGCCAAGTTGGCCTGCTGAGATCTTGATGCAAGGCTACAACTTGAGAACCAGGCCAGCCAGGTTGGCCAGCTGCGATCAATGAAGCACATTGTAATCTGTCAAGTTTGTTTCGCTAACAGGATTTTCATTTTTTAAAGACGGAGTGGTTAAAAGGGGGGGGGGGCGGATTTATGGCAACTGTGATATGTATTTTTGTCTGTAATCAGTTTTTATCTAATGTGTAATTTAGAATAAATGCCTCTGTTTGATCAAGATCTTTCTGTGCGGTGTAAATAAATGTAATCTCCAAATATGAAGGTGCAGGAGATATTTAGCAGAATGAGAAAATGGATGTTCCATGGCTGATAGAGATGTGACTGTAAGACAGTCGCCAACCTTAGACCTAAGCACTTCACAGTATGTTAGCTTGTATGTCAGAGTAAGCTTATATGCCTGAGTTAGGTTATATGTCAAAGCTGGCTTATATGCCCCAGTTAGCTTATATGTCACAGTTAGCTAATGCGTCGCAGATAGCTTATACGTCGCAGTAAGCTTATATGCCTGAGTTAGGTTATACGCCAGAGACGGATCATATGTTATGGTTAGCTTATATACCAGAGTTAACTAACTAACTTACTTAAGAAAATTAGCAAACTATCGAGCCGAAGCTCATACAGTCTTCCCCATCGCCCTAACCCGACAACCCAACCAGCCTTCAACCACTCCCCCTGGGTCTTTATTCCAGTCGGGCCGCGAAGTGGCAAGCCGGGGGCATTCCGCATTCCGCCCCTGAAGACAGTCACACCCACCCTTCCACTCGATTGACAATGCGAGTGCGGTAGCATCACACAAGGAACGCCTGGCCGTCAAGGGTGTTACTAGCACGGCCACCGGGGCGGACTTTCAACAGGCCGGGGTGCTACTAGCACGGCAAAAGGGCGGACTTCTATACAGGCCAGGGTGCTACTAGCACAGCAACAGGGCCGGACTTTCAACAGGCGGGGTGTTACTAGCACGGCAACAGGGCCAGACTTTCAACAGGCCGGGGTGCTACTAGCACAGCAACAGGGCCGGACTTTCAACAGGCGGGGTGCTACTAGCACAGCAACCGGGCCGGACTTTCAACAGGCCAGGATGCTACTAGCACAGCAACCGGGCTGGACTTTCAACAGGCCGGGGTGCTACTAGCACATTAACAGGGCCGGACTTTCAACAGGCTGGGGTGCTACTAGCACGGCAAAATGACGGACTTTCAACAGGCCGGGGTGCTACTAGCACAGCAACCGGGCCGGACTTTCAACAGGCTGGGGTGCTACTAGCACAGCCACCGGGCCGGACTTTCAACAGGCCGGGGTGCTACTAGCACAGCCACCGGGCCGGACTTTCAACAGGCCGGGGTGTTACTAGCACAGCAATAGGGCCGGACTTTCAACAGGCCGGGGTGCTACTAGCACAGCAACCGGGCCAGACTTTCAACAGGCGGGGTGCTACTAGCACAGCAACCGGGCCGGACTTTCAACAGGCCGGGGTGCTACTAGCACGGCAACCGGGCCGGACTTTCAACAGGCCGGGGTGCTACTAGCACGGCAAAAGGGCCGGTCTTTCAACGGGCCGGGGTGCTACTAGCACAGCCACCGGGCCTGACTTTCAACAGGCTGGGCTGCTACTAGCTCAGCAACCGGGTCGGACTTTCAACAGGCCGGGGTGCTACTAGCACAGCAACCGGGCCGGACTTTCAACAGGCTGGGGTGCTACTAGCACGGCAACCGGGCCGGACTTTCAACGGTCGGGGGTGGATATTTATTTTACGTCCCTAAGTCCAACTTTACCAATACAAGGGGAACCGGCGCCCTCTAATAGCGTTTACGTGATGTTCTGTGGTGTGACTAACTCACACCACAGCTGGGAGAGAAAGAAGTTGCCTAGGAGCAGTGTGACTAACTCACACCACAGCTGGGAGAGAAAGAAGTTGCCTAGGAGCAGTGTGACTAACTCACACCACAGCTGGGAGAGAAGAGGTTGCCTAGGAGCAGTGTGACTAACTCACACCACAGCTGGGAGAGAAGAGGTTGCCTAGGAGCAGTGTGACTAACTCACACCACAGCTGGGAGAGAAGAGGTTGCCTAGGAGCAGTGTGACTAACTCACACCACAGCTGGGAGAGAAGAGGTTGCCTAGGAGCAGTGTGACTAACTCACACCACAGCTGGGAGAGAAGAGGTTGCCTAGGAGCAGCGTGACTAACTCACACCACAGCTGGGAGAGAAGAGGTTGCCTAGGAGCAGTGTGACTAACTCACACCACAGCTGGGAGAGAAGAGGTTGCCTAGGAGCAGCGTGACTAACTCACACCACAGCTGGGAGAGAAGAGGTTGCCTAGGAGCAGCACCCTCAAACACTGCAGATTTAGAATCATCGGTGACGGTTGCCACGTCCCCTCATATCCATGCGGCAACAGTAATCACGTGATGACCTGTTTCTGCGTTATTTTCGTCTGTACTCGTTAGGAACCAAGCAGCCGTGCTCTTTCTAAACCAGTTTCCGTGCGTTACCTTTGTCTTGGAGCGCAAGTCCCCTTCGAGGTGATACTGTGCCCCGAGTGACGTTTCAGGGGGGTTTGTGGCAAACGCCTCTTTATCGACACGTCATCCATAGGACAAGCATGCCGGCTAGAGCCCAGAGTTAACTCATATTTAAGTTAACATTCTTAATATGATGATGGATGAGATGACTCTACGATGAAGGCTGTAGCATCCATTAACTGCAGTACAATCTGATGAATCATCCATTAACTTTCCTAACTAATGTAACATCATTACAACATTACTAACCGCCATACCACTCACTGTACCACCACTGACAATACCACTCACTGTACCACTCACTGTATCACTCACTGCGCCACTCACTGCACCACTCACAGTACCACTCACAGTACCACTCACTGCACCACTCACTGTACCACTCACAATACCACTCACTGTACCACTCACTGTATCACTCACTGTATCACTCACTGCACCACTCACAGTACAACTCACTGTATCACTCACTGTATCACTCACTGCACCACTCACTGTACCACTCACTGTATCACTCACTGTATCACTCACTGCACCACTCACTGTATCATTCACTGTACCACTCACTGTACCACTCGCAGTACCACTCAGAGTACCACACACAGTACCACTCATAGTACCACTCATAGTACCACTCACTGCACCACTCACTGCACCACTCACTGCACCACTCACTGCACCACTCACTGCAACACTCATTGTACCATCCCTACAACAATACAACATACTGTACCATCCATCCATAGCACAATACTACTCCGTGTGACACACATCAATGCGCGATCATGGAAAAACACCAAATCCCAACAATTAAAGTTGTGCTTGGAATCCCCCCAGGGGGCTCAGTTTAGTAAACCACAGCGGGTAGGGGAGACGATTAGTTTGGGGCGTCAAGAAGTCTAAGGGAGACAACTCACGTGCTTGTAAACAGGCTGAAAGCTCAAAGGGAGACTAGTCATAAACGTGGAAACACGATGACAATAGCAGCCCACAAATGTGCATTAGATTTATGTGAACAAGAATAATCCTGGATCTGATGTTAAGACGCAATCTGCACTTCCGCTTGAAGCAAGTGTGAAACTATGTGTATCTTGTCGTATCACGAGGGCAGGTGAAGGAGTGCACCAGGGGATTGCTCGACAGTTTTTGTGGTCGCTCAGAGACTCGGAATTCGTGCAACAGATACACAAATTTAAATAAAAAAAAAAATTCCAAAACGATTTGAAACGCACGAAGAAGTAGGAAATAATTTTTTTAATCTTTCTTAAAATTAAACACGCAAAGAAATTTTTTTAAATGGTTTAAACTCAAACCCAACCCAATGCCAGAGGAAGACGTAAGGAGGGGGGGCACCCCAGGTCGCGGACTTTTATTTAAGTGAAAAGTTTACATTTTCGATCTACAGCAAAGTGTGTCATGTGAGGGATTGACGAAAATCCTGACAAGCCCAAGGCAGCACTTACCCTAGCTACAGCACTACACTACCCCTAGCTACACCACTACACTACCCCTAGCTACGCCACTACACTACCCCTAGCTACGCCACTACACTACCCCTAGCTACACCACTACACTACCCCTAGCTACACCACTACACTACCCCTAGCTACGCCACTACACTACCCCTAGCTACGCCACTACACTACCCCTAGCTACGCCACTACACTACCCCTAGCTACGCCACTACACTACCCCTAGCTACGCCACTACACTACCCCTAGCTACGCCACTACACTACCCCTAGCTACACCACTACACTACCCCTAGCTACACCACTACACTACCCCTAGCTACACCACTACACTACCCCATCTACACCACTACACTACCCCTAGCAACGCCAGTACACTACCCCTAGCTACACCACTACACTACCCCTAGCTACACCACTACACTACCCCTAGCTACACCACTACACTACCCCATCTACACCACTACACTACCCCTAGCAACGCCAGTACACTACCCCTAGCTACACCACTACACTACCTCTAGCTACACCACTACACTACCCCTAGCTTCGTCAGTAGTACACTACCCCTAGCTACGCCAGTACACTACCCCTAGCTACGCCAGTACAGTACCCCTAGTAACGCCAGTACACTACCCCTAGCTACACCAGTACACTACCCCTAGCTACGCCAGTATACTACTCCTATCTAGGCAACTAGACTTACCCCATAGCTACGTCACTACACAACCGCCTAGCTAGCTACTTCAATACACTAAACCTAGCTAGTTACGCCACTACATTACCCCATAGCTAAACTACTAAACTACAACATAGCTCGCTACGCCACTACACCACCCCCATAGTTACGTCACTACACTTCGTCCGACCTAACTTTAATGATCCAAGCCTCATAAAATTCTTGATCTCCCAAACTATAACGTCATAAGTATGATCTCCCAAACTATGTCGTCATAAGTATGATCTCCCAAACTATGTCGTCATAAGTATGATATCCCAAACTATGACGTACATAAGAATGATATCCTAAACCCTAACGTACATAAGTATGATCTCCCAAACTATGACGTACATATAAAAATCTCCCAAACTATTACATACGTAAGTATGATATCCCAAACTTTTGCGTACATATACAAATCTCCCAAACTATTACATACGTAAGTATGATATCCCAAACTATGACGTACATAAGTATGATATCCCAAAATATTATGCCATAAGTATTTTATCCCAAACTATGACGTACGTAAGTATGATATCCCAAACTATGACGTACATAAGTATGATATCACAAACTAAGACGTACACAAGTATGATATCCCAAACTATTTAGTACGTAAGTAGGATTCCCAAACTATGACGTACATAAGTATGATATCCCAAACTATGACGCCAATAGTATGATCTCCCCAAATTATGACGTACGTAAGTATAATATCCCAAACTAAGACGTACGTAAGTATAATATCCCAAACTATGAAGTACATAAATAAGATATCCCAAATTATGACGTCATAGGCTTGATCTCCCAAACTATGACGTACATAAGTATGATATCCTAAACTATTACGTCATAAGCATGATCTCCAAAACTATGACGTACATATGTCAATAACCCAAACTATGAAGGCTTGTCAAAAACTGGATAAACTCAGGAGCTCAGGTGACAGCAATAGCTATAAAGCTGTTAAGGCATTCAGCCATATCTGACCGTAATAGCCGGGAAATAATCATTACATTAATACAGAGAATATTATTGACAGATATGCTTAGTGCCAACAACACAACATTGAGTTGGAGTCAACAATACTGAATTTCTTACTTTCACCCAACAACACTGACTTTCTTAGTCCGAGACAACAACACTGACTTTCTTAGTCCGAGACAACAACACTGACTTTCTTAGTCCGAGACAACAAAACTGAATTTCCTAGTCCAAGAAAACAATACTAAATTTTTTAGTCAGAGACAACAAAACATAATTTTTTCTCCAGAGCTAAAAATACTGAATTTCTTCTCCAGAGCCAACATTACTGAAGAAAGCCAACTACATTGATTTTATTATTCACAGCAAAAAAAACTGAGTTTGTAAGTCAGAGACAACAATACTGAGTAGTTTAGTTTATTAATTGATTTGAGGCGAGAGACTAATGTGGAAGTCTCAGGCCGATGATTTTAGTGACGCAGTCCTGAGAAAGCTGCTTTTAGGCAACCGTTTCGTCCCAGCTACTTCGCAAACTATTTTCGGGGTGGAAACCCACTGTAGAAACACTCTTAAAGGTCGTCCGACGTATCCCTGGGGTGGGTGGGGTAAGATATTAGGTCCTAAATTTACCACCCCGACTCCTAAGAAAGTCGATCGTGTGCACCGTGTGTATTCACAGTGTCGGACCGACCGGGTGTCTTTGGGTTGGGGCGGCCTCCAGCGGAACCGATCAAGCGGACTCGGGTGTGGGCTGACCTGGCAAAGGGACATCTCAAACGTGCCGCTTCGTGGCCCGATACCCGGGCTTAGGGTAGGTGAGCTTTGGTGAGGGCATAAAGAACAATAGCTCGAAGGCCCACTGATGCCATATCCTATTGCGATATTTCATTCACAGACAAAAATACTGAATTTCTTAGTCAGAGCCACCACTACTGATGAGCCCGTAAGAATGTGTTGATCATTTCCAATTTCTTCACACGTACGTACGTCATAATCACATTACAACTGGAAACGAATCCTATTCCAACGTAAATTTTAGTGCACGTTATAATTCACGATTTATCATAGGTCCTACGATAAGTCAAACAGACAGCGCAGCCTGCTAGACTCTAGCGGCTAAAGAAACACAATTTAAACTCCACACTCACAGACCAGACAGCTACTGCCAAACAAACTAACACGTGATCCAGACCAACCAGTCTAGACACTACGTCACATAAACATTAATTACGTCACAACATGTCACTAGACTCAGGGGTGACAAGAAACATTCATCAATAAAGCGAACACACAAGACACAATCAATACCTGTCCAAATTCATGCTCCACAAATTGCACACAAATACAACTTTCAGTTTCCTAGCGTCTAGAAACTATCAAAGGATATAACACTGGCCACTAATCCCAGCCTCTAGACATCATCAAAGGATATAACACTGGCTACCACTCCCAGCCTCTAGAAACCATCAATAGATATAACACTGGCTACCATTCCCAGCCTCTAGAGACTATCAATGGATATAACACAGGCTACCACTCCCAGCCTCTAGAAACTGTCAAAGGATATAACATTGGCTAATAACCACAGACTCTAGAAACTATCAATGGATATAACACTGGTTACAAATCCCAGCCTCTAGAAACCGCCAATGGATATACCGCTGGCTAGCAATCCAAGCCTCTAGAAACTATCAATGGATATAACACTGGCCACTAATTCCAGCCTCTAGAAATCATCAATGAATATAACACTGGCTACAATTCCCAAGCGCTAAAAACTTTCAATGGACATAACACTGGCTACCATTTCCAGCCTCTAGAAACCAACAATGGATATAACACTTGCTACCATTTCCAGCCATTAGAAGCTATCCAGGGATAAACCCTGGCTACCATTTCCAGCCTCTAGAAACCATCGATGGATATAACACTGGCTACAATTCCCAGGCACTAAAAACTTTCAATGGATATAACACTGGCTACCATTTCCAGCCTCTAGAAACCATCAATGGATATAACACTGGCTACCATTTCCAGCCTCTAGAAACCATCAATCGATATAACACTGGCTACCATTTCCAGCCTCTAGAAACCATCAATGGATATAACACTGGCTACCATTTCCAGCCTCTAGAAACCATCAATCGATATAACACTGGCTACCATTTCCAGCCTCTAGAAACCATCAATGGATATAACACTGGCTACCATTCCCAGCCGCTAGAAACCCATAATGGATGTATTCCTTGTCTTGAGCGAGATTTTATTGCCAGAAACATTTCTCGTTGCGGATTTCTCCATTGTCCAATCTAAAAATAGACTCACCGAAGGGTAACGTTTGTCGTAAAACTTTCTGGTAAACCATTCTTCCAACTATTTTATATGACTACTGTATGAGGGGAAAGAATGGCTCCTGTCTCTATTCACTTGTTTCAACTTGGCATAATCAGATGTAAGCGTATTGAATGTTACTGAATTACTTGGCATACACAGTTGTAGAGCAGTAATTGTTACTTAATTACTTGTCATACACAGTTGTAGAGCAGTAATTTCTACTGAATTACTTGTAATACACAGTTGTAGGGCAGTCATTGTTACTGAATTACTTGTCATACGCAGTTGTAGAGCAGTCATTGTTACTGAATTACTTGTCATACACAGTTGTAGAGCAGTAATTGTTACATACAATTTCTAAGACTTGTTCGGAGTCTTTCAAACGTACCATGTTATGAATTAAATGATCAAATGGTGGCTGCCAAGGGTTCGGTAGAAAAAGAAATAAAAGACTTTGAAAAGGGGAGTGAGTTAAATGTTGACTGATGACGTCACACAACACCCCAGCCCTGTAAGGAGCATGTGTTAAAAAAGTTGACGAATGAATGGGACCACAATCTTTTATGTCATTGATGAATGGGACCACAATCTTAAATGTCATTGATGAATGGGACCACAATCTTATATGTAATTGATGAATGGGACCACAATCTTAAATGTCATTGATGAATGGGACCACAATCTTATATGTCATTGAAGAATGAAACCACAATCTTAAATGCCATTGATGAATGGGGCCACAATCTTATATGTCATTGATGAATGGGACCACAATCTTATATGCCATTGATAATTGGGACAACAATATCATATGTCATTGATGAATGGGACCAAAATATCATCTGTCATTGATGAATGGGATTACAATCTTATATGTCATTGCTGAATCGGAACACAATCTTGTATGTCATCGATGAATGAGACTACAATCTTTTATTTCATTTCTGAATCTGACCAAAATCTTATATGTCATTGATGAATAGGACCATAATTTTATATGTCACCACAATCTTATGTTATTTCTGAATGGGACCACAATCTTACATGTCATTTCTGAATGGGAACAAAATCTTATATTTCATTGCTGAATGGATCCCAATCTTATATGTCACTGATGATAAGAAAACACTATTCAATGTTGACAGGTCTAGATCCAATGTATGTTGACAGGTCTAGATTCAATGTAACATTTACTGCTTTGCATACAGTTCTTATAGCTTAAAGCTCAGCTTAGAAAATAGGGTAAACTCTCTAGCCTACTTCTACTATTGACATACATTTGGTAAACTCTCTAACCTACTGCTACCTTTGACATGAATTCGATAAACTCTCTAACCTAGATGCTGTCAGTGCAGATTTCATCAGAGCAATTACGACGATAAATCTGGTGCAAGGAATCCTGTCAACGGGAAAATAAAATGATGGTTGGGAACCCGCGGGAAGTAAGCGAGGGCCGGCTAGGCTTAATCTGTCGGCTGTAACGCGAAGTACGAAGTATACTATCTAAGAATTCTGGTGTTGACGCAAGACAACATTCAGAGGAATTGAAGATACATAGAAACAATATATTTGTCATTTTCATATGGGTCATATGACGTCATAGCACAAACAATTGGAATCAATGTATTCCTATTCCATTCACTGTGTTGTTTACGTCACCAAAACCTGTGATGTTTACTTCACCAAAACTTGTGATGTTTACTTCACCAAAACGTGTGAGGTTTACTTCACCAAAACCTGTGATGTTTACTTCACCAAAACCTGTGATGTTTACTTCACCAAAACGTGTGATGTTTACTTCACCAAAACCTGTGATGTTTACTTCACCAAAACGTGTGATGTTTACTTCACCAAAACGTGTGATGTTTACTTCACCAAAACCTGTGATGTTTACTTCACCAAAACCTGTGATGTTTACTTCACCAAAACGTGTGATGTTTACTTCACCAAAACGTGTGATGTTTACTTCACCAAAACCTGTGATGTTTACTTCACCAAAACCTGTGATGTTTACTTCACCAAAACGTGTGATGTTTACTTCACCAAAACGTGTGATGTTTACTTCACCAAAACCTGTGATGTTTACTTCACCAAAACCTGTGATGTTTACTTCACCAAAACGTGTGATGTTTACTTCACCAAAACGTGTGATGTTTACTTCACCAAAACGTGTGATGTTTACTTCACCAAAACCTGTGATGTTTACTTCACCAAAACCTGTGATGTTTACTTCACCAAAACGTGTGATGTTTACTTCACCAAAACCTGTGATGTTTACTTCACCAAAACGTGTGATGTTTACTTCACCAAAACCTGTGATGTTTACTTCACCAAAACTTGTGATGTTTACTTCACCAAAATGTGTGATGTTTACTTCACCAAAACTTGTGATGTTTATTTCACCAAAACCTGTGATGTTTACTTCACCAAAACCTGTGATGTTTACTTCACCAAAACCTGTGATGTTTACTTCACCAAAACTTGTGATGTTTACTTCACCAAAACGTGTGATGTTTACTTCACCAAAACCTGTGATGTTTACTTCACCAAAACGTGTGATGTTTACTTCACCAAAACGTGTGATGTTTACTTCACCAAAACTTGTGATGTTTACTTCACGAAAACCTATGATGTTTACTTCACCAAAACTTCTGTTCTTTACTTCAATAATAAAAATCTGTATACATTTAAGCATTGGCATTTCTTATTAGCCTCGTGACCAAAAGTCATAGACTGTATCACTGGTAAAATTTTAAATGTTTTGTTTATGTGCTTGATGTGAAGTTTCTTTTAAGCCAAGTTTATTTTTTTCTCCTTTCAGACTTTTTTTCTTGCGTTTCGAATCGTTGCATTTGCGGCGGAGGCGTTTAGCCGAAACGTTTGGCTTATTTCCCCGTCCTTTAACATGTATATTTTAATAACATTTTAGGCCGTAGACTGTGGTGGAAGACATTTGGTCTAAGGTTGGGTAAGCCTTAACGTTAGCCACAGAAAACAAATAGCTTTCTGCAGAGGCGTAGCGAGGGTGTTTGGCGCCCGGGGACAAGATTTGTGCCCAGGAACAAGGTTCATTTTAAAGCGCCCCCTTTTCTTTTTTATCTCTCAAACCGATTATTTTTATCAATAAAATAATATCAAAGCACATTTTGGCGCTCCTAACTACCTGGCGCCCGGGGACATCTGTCCCCCCCCCCCCGCTACGCCTTTGGCTTTCTGGTTTCTTGAAGACTGAGTTGTAGATTATAAACAAATAAACAAAGTGTGTTAGTGTGTGAATTTCAGCACGTGACCTGGATTCACAGGAATTTGAATGACAAATCGTCCCACAAGTGTTTATGAATGAAAGCGTGATAGTGACGTCATTGGAGGCTGTTCAAACTAAAAATCATTGATTCGAAAAAAATATTTTCATGTTATGAACTGGTTTTGTGAATGTGGTTGGGTTGTCGATGGAATGTGATGTTTTGTGCATGGAATGTGATGAATTACGAATGGAATGTGATTTTTGTGGATAGAATGTGATGAATTGTGCATGCAATGTGATAAGTAGGTGGTCAAATTTTAAATGGTCGAAGTGTATTCTCAATAAACACGTAAAGTGAATAAATGATGTGTGAAAAAGTGGTGCAAGGAAGTTATCGTTGCATAGAGTATTGACCTAGTTAGCCAGTGTATTGTGTATTGACCTAGTTAGTCTAAGTGCGTTGTGTATTGACCTAGGTAATCTGAGTGTTGGGTATTGACCTAGTTAGTCTAAATGGTGAGTATTGACCTAGTTAGTCAGTGTGTTGAGTATTGACCTAGTTAGTCTGTGTGTTGAGTACTGACCTAGTTAGTTAGTAAGTTGAGTATTGAACTAGTTAGTCCGAATGTTGAGTATTGGCCTGGTTAGCAAGTATGTTGAGCATTGACGCAGTTAGTCATTGTGTTGAATAATGACCTAGTGTGTTAGTGTTTTGAGTAATTAACTAGTTAGACAGTGTGTTGAGTAATGACCTAGTTTGTTAGTGTTTTGAGTAATCAACTAGTTAGACAGTGTGTTGCGTAATTACCTAGTTTGTTAGTGTTTTGAGTAATTAACTAGTTAGACAGTGTGTTGAGTAATGACCTCGTTTGTTAGTGTTTTGAGTAATTAACTAGTTAGACAGTGTGTTGAGTAATGACCTAGTTTTTTTAGTGTTTTGAGTAATTAACTAGTTAGACAGTGTGTTGAGAAATGACCTAGTTAGACAGTGTGGTGAGAGCCGTATTAGTATAAGTGTCAGTGTCTTGAGCAATGAGGTAGTTGGACAGTATGTTCATGTTGACCTAGTTAGACAGTTTGTATTGTAATGACTTAGTTAGACAGTGTGTAGAGTAATGACCTAGTTAGACAGTGTGTTGAGTAATGACCTAGTTAGACAGTGCCTAGTGTAATGACATATTTAGACAGTGTGTTGAGTAATGACCTAGTTAGTCAGTGCGTAGTGTAATGACCTAGTTAGACAGTGTGTTGAGTAATGCCCTAGTTAGACAGTGTGTTGAGTAATGCCCTAGTTAGACAGTGTGTTGAGTAATGACCTAGTTAGACAGTGCCCTGAGAGTCGTCTTGGTGTGCATGTCAGTGAGTGTAGTGGGGAATGTCTAAAGGACGATTTGTGACGTGGTGCTTTCAGTAGATGTTGTTGTTGCAGATTCCACTTTTGTTGTTGTTCTTGCTGTTGCACATCACTGTGGACCAAGTGTGACTTGAAAATAAAGCATACCTTAGACAAGTGTTGCCCCCCCCCCCTGTACAACATGGAACGTAGACAACATAGAACCTAGACAACATAGAAACTACACAACATAGAGGCTAGACACCATAAGGGATAACAAACATAGAGCCTAGACAACATGGAACATACACAACATAGAATATAGATAACAGATCCTAGATAACATAGAGCCCAGACAACATGGAGCCTACACAAAATAGAATTTAGATAACATAGATCCTAGGTAATATAGAGCGTAGACAACATGGAACCTACACAACATAGAGCCTATACAAAATAGAGCCTAAGACAACACATAGGATAGATAACATAGAGCCTATCCAAGTTAGAGCATAGACGCCAGCCATAGATCCTAGACAACGTAGAGCCTAGACGCCAGCCACAGAAGCTAGACTAAGTAGAGCCTAGACAACATAGAGCTTAGAAAACAGAGCCTAGACAACGTAGAGCCTATACAAAAAAGAGCCTAGACACCATAGAGCCTAGACAACGTAGAGCCTAGACAAAATTAAACCGAGACCACGTAGAGCCTAGACACCATATAGCCTGTACAACATAGAGACCAGCCAAATGTAGTGCCCAGACACAATACAGAATATATATAATATATACACTCCTACTCCTATAAACAATATACAATAACAATTGCTTATGTCAAGAATGTTGCTTGTCTTCGTTGTCTAAGAGTATGAAATGTAAAACTTACGCCAGTACACAACTAGGGTATGACATGGTAAAATAACATCAGTACACAACTAAGGTAGTAAATGTGAAACGTACACCAGTACACAAATAGGGTTTGACATGGAAAACTTACACCAGTACACAATAAGGTATAATATGGGAAACTTACATCAGTACACAGCTAGAGTATGACATGGTAAAATTACACCAGTACACAACTAGGGTATGACACATGAAACTTAAACCAGTACACAACTAGGGCACGAAATGTAAACTTACAACAGCACACAACTAGAAAATGTCATGTGAAACTTACACCAGGACACTACTGGATATGGTAAAAGTACACCAGAACACAACTAGGGTATGACATGTGAAACGTACACAGTACACAACAAGGTTTTTGACATAGGAAACTTAAACCAGTAAACAATTAGGGTATGAATGGGGAAACTTACACCAGTACACAACTAAGGTATGACATTGAAACTTACAACAGTACACAACTAGCGTTTGACATGGGGAAAGTACAAAATTAGGCTGTGACTTGTGAAGTTTAAAGCATTACACACCTAGGGTAGGACTTGTGAAACGTATACCAATACACAACTAGGGTTTTACATGAAAAACAACACCAGTAAACAATAAGGATATTGTCATATAAACTTACACCAGTACACAACTAGGGTATGGCATGGTAAAATAACAGCAGTAAACAAATAGGGTCTGACATGTGAAACGTACACCAGGACACAACTAGGGTTTGACATGGGAACTTATAACAGTAAACAATTAGGGTATTACATGGGAAACTTACACCAGTACAAAACTAGGGTAGTACTTGCGAAACTAATACCAGTACACAAATAGTATATAACATGGGTAAACTTACACCAGCACACAAGTAGGGTAGGACTTGTGAAATATACACAAGTACACAACTAGGTTATGACATAGGGAAACTTACACCAGTACACAACTAGTGTATAACTCATGAAAATTACACCAATACAAAACTAGGGCTTAAATCGTGAAACTTACATTAGTACACAACTAGGGTATAACTCGTGAAATTTACATTAGTACACAACTAGGGTATAACTCGTAAAACTTACACAGTACACAACTAGGGTATAACTCGTGAAACTTACATTAGTACACAACTAGGATATAACTCGTGAAGCTTACACAGTACACAACTAGGGTACGACATAGAAACTTACACAGTACACAACTAGGGTACGACATAGAAACTTACACAGTACACAACTAGGGTACGACATAGAAACTTACACAGTACACAACTAGGGTATAACTCGTGAAACTTATACCTGTACACATCTAGGGTTTAACTCGTGAAACTTACACCAGTACACAACTAGGGTACGACATAGAAACTAACAACAGTACACACTTAGGGTTTGACATGGGGAAACTAACACCAGTACACAATAAGGCAGTGGCTTGTGAAGTTTAAAGCAGTACACAACTAGGGTATAACTCGGGAAACTTACACCAGTACACAACTAGAGTATAACTCGGGAAACTTACACAAGTTCCTTAAAACACTTCACTCAAACTTCGTTTGAATCACTAGTTATACATTTTTATTTCACTACACATATATCTAACTCAGGTTCTCCCATTAATAATGTATTTTCCACTTATAAACTTAGCCAAAGAGCCACATACAAATAACGTGATATCTCAGAACATCAACGGGATCCATGACAATAACAGGATCCCTGACGAGACCGGGATCCGTGACAACACTACTAAAACAACCGTCACACTGACACGTTCAGCGTTCCCCTTATCCTTTCCACCGCCCGCTTAACGTCTGTCCAACACCACCACTACACCTTTTAAGTTATAGCATTCCTAGGAGACCTGTCCACATGCACACCACCACTACACCTTTTAAGTTATAGCATTCCTAGGAGACCTGTCCACATGCACAACACCACTACACCTTTTAAGTTATAGCATTCCTAGGAGACCTGTCCACATGCACACCACCACTACACCTTTTAAGTTATAGCATTCCTAGGAGACCTGTCCACATGCACACCACCACTACACCTTTTAAGTTATAGCATTCCTAGGAGACCTGTCCACATGTCCACATGCACACCACCACTACACCTTTTAAGTTATAGCATTCCTAGGAGACCTGTCCACATGCACACCACCACTACACCTTTTAAGTTATAGCATTCCTAGGAGACCTGTCCACATGCACACCACCACTACACCTTTTAAGTTATAGCATTCCTAGGAGACCTGTCCACATGCACACCACAACTACACCTTTTAAGTTATAGCATTCCTAGGAGACCTGTCCACATGCACACCACCACTACACCTTTTAAGTTATAGCATTCTTAGGAGACCTGTCCACATGCACACCACCACTACACCTTTTAAGTTATAGCATTCCTAGGAGACCTGTCCACATGCACACCACCACTACACCTTTTAAGTTATAGCATTCCTAGGAGACCTGTCCACATGCACACCACCACTACACCTTTTAAGTTATAGCATTCTTAGGAGACCTGTCCACATGCACACCACCACTACACATTTTAAGTTATATCATTCCTAGGAGACCTTTCCACAAAAAGTCTTCAAGAAATTCTCACATCTTGACGGCTCTCAAAAAACGTACACAACTTTTATATCAATCAGGATAAGTCACCCCAATGATGCTCGCTTAGTCGTAAAACATGGCTGATATCAACTCATAGAGGAGTACCCCAGTGGCTCACTCAGTCGTAAAACATGGCTGATATCAACTCAGAGACCAGTACCCAGTGGCTCACTCAGTCGTAAAACATGGCTGATATCAACTCAGAAACAGTACACCAGTGGCTCACTCAGTCGTAAAACATGGCTGATATCAACTCAGAGAGCAGTACCCAGTGGCTCACTCAGTCGTAAAACATGGCTGATATCAACTCAGAAACAGTACACCAGTGGCTCACTCAGTCGTAAAACATGGCTGATATCAACTCAGAGAGCAGTACCCAGTGGCTCACTCAGTCGTAAAACATGGCTGATATCAACTCAGAAACAGTACACCAGTGGCTCACTCAATCGTAAAACATGGCTGATATCAACTCAGAGAGCAGTACCCAGTGGCTCACTCAGTCGTAAAACATGGCTGATATTAACTCAGAAACAGTACACCAGTGGCTCACTCAGTCGTAAAACATGGCTGATATGAACTCAGAGAGCAGTACACCAGTGGCTCACTCAGTCGTAAAACATGGCTGACATCAACTCAGAGAGCAGTACCCATTGGCTCACTCAGTCGTAAAACATGGCTGATATCAACTCACAGAAACAGTACACCAGTTGCACACTCAGTCATCTAAAGTTGCATGTAGCACCACAGAGAAACAATACCTCACTGCCTGACAATACAAGTCATGGCACATCATAAAACATGATTGCTATCTAACCCTGACATTCACCATGTATTATTGAGATAACTTCTTTGAGCATATAACATTGTTATACAATTCTCCTTTGTTAGAAAATCATCAGTGACAAAGTAAGAACGACTCGTTGGTGTTGGGGGGGGGGGGAGTATTTAAGCGGAGTATCGTAACTTTAAACTGTAGAGCGAAGCAATGCTCCCCTGACAACTTTACTGATGTTGTATTTTCCTTTTTCGCCTGACATTCACCATGTATTATTGAGATAACTTCTTTGAGCATATAACATTGTTATACAATTCTCCTTTGTTAGAAAATCATCAGTGACAAAGTAAGAACGACTCGTTGGTGTTGGGGGGGGGGGGGAGTATTTAAGCTGAGTATCGTAACTTTAAACTGTAGAGCGAAGCAATGCTCCACTGACAACTTTACTGATGTTGTATTTTCCTTTTTCGCCAAAAACTATTTGCCTACATGGAGATGGTGTTTGTAAAACTATTTGCCTATATTGAGATGGTGTTTGTACTACTCTTTGCCGTTTTTGAGATGGTGATTGTAACACTAGTTGCCCATATTGAGTGTTTGTAACACTGTTTGCCCATATTGAGTAAGTGATTGTAACACTAGTTTCCCATATTGAGTAAGTGTTTGTAACACTGGTTACCCATATTGAGTAATTGCTTGTAACACTGGGTGCCCATATGAGTAAGTGCTTGTAACACTGGTTGCCCATATTGAGTGTGTGTTTGTAACACTGGTTTCCCATATTGAGTAAGTGTTTGTAACACTAGTTGCCCATATGAGTAAGTGTTTGTAACAATAGTTGCCCATATTGAGTAAGTGCTTGTAACACTGGTTGCCCATATTGAGTAAGTGTTTGTAACACTGGTTTCCCATATTGAGTAAGTGTTTGTAATACTGGTTGCCCATATTGAGTAAGTGTTTTTAACACTGGTTGCCCATATTGAGTAAGTGTTTGTAACACTGGTTGCCCATATGAGTAAGTGCTTGTAACACTAGTTACCCATATTGAGTGTGTGTTTGTAACACTGGTTGCCCATATTGAGTAAGTGTTTGTAACACTGGTTGCCCATATTGAGTAGTATTTGTAACACTAGTTGCCCATATTGAGTAAGTGTTTGTAACACTGGTTGCCCATATTGAGTTAGTGTTTGTAACAATGGTTGCCCATATGAGTAAGTGCTTGTAACACTAGTTACCCATATTGAGTGTTTGTAACACGGGTTACCCATATTGAGTAAGTGTTTGTAACACTAGTTACCCATATTGAGTAAGTGTTCGTAACACTGGTTGCCCATATTGAGTAAGTGTTTTTAACACTGGTAGCCCATATTGAGTAAGTGTTTGTAACACTAGTTGCCCATATTGAGTAAGTGTTTGTAACACTGGTTGCCCATATTGAGTAAATGTTTGTAACACTGGTTGCCCATATTGAGTAAGTGTTTTTAACACTGGTTGCCCATATTGAGTAATTTTTTGTAACACTGGTTGCCCATATTGAGTAAGTGTTTGTAACACTGGTTGCCCATATTGAGTAAGTGTTTGTACCACTAGTTGCCCATATTGAGTAAGTTTTTGTAACACTGGTTGCCCATATGAGTAAGTGAGTAAGGTTCCAGGGATCGACGGGATCCCAACGGAAATCCTCAAAAATGGAAAACCTATCCTATTTCAGCCCTTACATGAGCTCCTTGTCTGTGTTCGAAAACAGGTCTCATTCCCCAGGACACGAGAGACGCCAACATCGTAACATTGTATAAAAAAAATAAAGGGGACCGAAGTGATTGCAATAACTACCGAGGTATTTCTCTCCTTAGCTCAGTTGGAAAGACTTTTGCCCGTGTTGCACTTAAACGATTGCAGAGTCTGGCGAATCGCATCTACCCAGAGTCCGAGTGTGGCTTCAGGAGTGGGCGCTCAACAATAGACATGATATTTTCGCTACGCCAAATGAAGGAGAAATGTCGTGAACAGCATATGCCTCTTTATATTGCCTTCATAGACCTGACCAAGGCATTTGACTTGGTAAGTCGAAGAGGCCTTTTCAGTATCTTGCAAAGAATAGGTTGTTGTCCCCCCCCCCCAACGACTGCTCACAATAATACAGTAATTTCACAAAAACATGCACAGCACAGTAACTTTCAATGGCACTGTCTCTGAGTCATTCCCAGCTAGCAGCGGAGTAAAACAGGGTTGCGTACTGACACCAACGCTCTTTTCCATTTTCTTTTCGATGCTCCTTCAATTTGCCTTCAGGGACTGTGAAGAGGGAGTGTACGTCCATACCAGATCTCATAGAAGGCTGTTCAATATCGCCCGCCTTCGTGCAAAGACCAAAGTAAAAAAAAGGTACTAATTCGTGAACTGCTGTTCGTTGACGATGCTGCCTTAACATCTCAAACAGAAGAAGATCTTCAGGGGCTGGTTACTCGTCTATCACACGCTTGTAAAGAGTTTGGACTTTCGATTAGTCTACAGAAAACGCACGTAAAGATTTAAGAAGCACCGTCCCCTCCAATCATATCTTTTGAGGGTCATAATCTTTCGGTTGTTGAACATTTCATATACCTGGGATCAAATATTTCTAGTTCTCTCTCCGTTGATGAAGAGATAAATATCAGGATTGCAAAAGCAGCAGCAAATGTGGCTACACTTAATAAGCGGGTGTGGAATAATCTCAATCTAACTGATAAAACTTCCCCAATTCATATCTCATTAATCTACAAATCAAATTATCAAATTGAATATTTCAAAGGAAAGTGTGAATGTTTTGTCCTCATGAGAGTTTGGGTTGTTCAATTCCAGCTGTAATAAAGATGTGTAAGTGTAAGCCATTTACTGTGGGAAACATTAGTTACATATCTGATACCTCGTGTTGTGTTGGTCATTTAAATGTTATGTCAGCCACTTAAATGTTATGCCAGCCACTCAAATGCTATTTCGGCAACTCAGAAATTATGTGTGCAAATTACAAGTTATGTCAGCCACTCACAAGTTATGTCGGCCACTCACAAGTTATGTCGGCCACTCACAAGTTATGTCGGCCACTCACAAGTTATGTCGGCCACTCACAAGTTATGTCGGCCACTCACAAGTTATGTCGGCCACTCAAATGCTTTGGCGTGTAAAATGTTTTAGATACTCATCAAGTAACAAGTTCAAGATTCAGATTGTAGTCATCAAGTAACAAGTTCAAGATTCAGAGTGTAGTCATCAAGTAACAAGTTCAAGATTCAGAGTGTACTCATCAAATAACAAGTTCAAGATTTAGAGTGTACTCATCAAGTAACAAGTTCAAGATTCAGATTGTAGTTATCAAGTAACAAGTTCAAGATTCAGAGTGTACTCATCAAGTAACCAGTTCAAGATTCAGAGTGTACTCATCAAGTAACCAGTTCAAGATTCAGAGTGTAGTCATCAAGTAACAAGTTCAAGATTCAGAGTGTACTCATCAAGTTACAAGTTCAGGATTCAGAGTGTAGTCATCAGGTAACAAGTTCAAGATTCAAAGTGTACGTAAAATACAAATCAGCCAGTTTTTGGTCTGAATTTAGTCTATTGACTGTTGATCTGCTTTTTTGTAAAAATAATTAAGCATGTAAATGTGTTTAACATTGAACACTTGGGTGATTTTAGCTTCGTTCAACACCGGCAGAAGCCATTAAACGAAATGAAATCCCGTAGCAATTTTGTGGAAATACCCAAAGGGCGCACGTGACCAGGGATTCGTGAGCACGTGAAGGAACAACAAGCAAACGGGCACACCTAACCTGGTTTCCCTAGAGGTTAGGAACTCTCGTTTGAAATCACCTCCAATATCAATCAATGTCGCTCATGTTTGCAGTTCCTCTTAAGACAAATCCGGTGCAGAGTGGTGTTAAAGGGAAGATACGATAAGAAAGTGTGTAAGCTTCATGAGTGACTTTCAAATTATTAAAAATTCATTCAAAGGTTTAGTTATAAAATGTGTTACGTTGTAAAGCGTCACTTTAGACCAAGGGATTAAAATATAATAATTGTTGATACATTATGTGTCGCTGTGTTTTGGGAGATGCTAAGCGAAGGACAATAAATGTTTCGCTGTGTTTTGGGAGATGCTAAGCTAAGGACAATTAATGTGTCGCTGTGTTTTGGGAGATGCTAAGCTAAGGACAATTTATGTGTCGCTGTGTTTTGGGAGATGCTAAGCTAAGGACAATTAATGTGTCACTGTGTTTTGGGAGATGCTAAGCTAAGGACAATTAATGTGTCGCTGTGTTTTGGGAGATGCTAAGCTAAGGATAATTAATGTGTCGCTGTGTTTTGGGAGATGCTAAGCTAAGGACAATTAATGTGTCGCTGTGTTTTGGGAGATGCTAAGCTAAGGACAATTAATGTGTCACTGTGTTTTGGGAGATGCTAAGCTAAGGACAATTGATGTGTCACTGTGTTTCTCGAGATGCTACTCTAAGGACAATTGATGTGTCACTGTGTCTCTCGAGATGCTACTCTAGGGACAATTGATGTGTCACTGTGTCTCTCGAGATGCTACTCTAGGGACAATTGATGTGTCACTGTGTCTCTCGAGATGCTACTCTAAGGACAATTGATGTTAGGTTTTTTTGTAAAGGTTCTAATTTAAGGGTATATTGTTTTGTAAGATTTCGCAAGGATTTTTTAATGTAGAGGCTAATGGTATGAAGATAAATGTTAATATATTAAAATTTAGGCGCTCTTGGTATGTAGGTTTATTTTGGGATATTCACATTTAGGGGGATATTGGTATGTAGTTTTATTATGGTATATTCAAATATCTATTGGGGCTATTGGTATGTAGTTTTATTATGGTATATTTCAATGTCTATTGGGGCTATTGGTATGTAGTTTTATTATGGTATATTCAAATATCTATTGGGGCTATTGGTATGTAGGTTTTCGGAAAAAGATTTTAATGTAGTAAGTTAAAATATATTTGAGTATTAGAAGGACAGATTTATTTCATTGCAATGACTGAATTCAAACATTTAACACTGAGCTATAGCTTTTAATATAACATTTAGCAAATCAATAAGTCATGGCTTTCAATGTAATATTCAACAGTTTACTAAGCCATGACTTTCAATGTAACATTCAACAGTTTACTAAACCATGACTTTCAATGTAACCTTCAACAGTTTACTAAGCCATGACTTTCAATGTAACATTCAAAAGTTTACTAAACCATGGCTTTCATTGTAACCTTCAACAGTTTACTAAGACATGACTTTCAATGTAACATTCAACAGTTTACTAAGCCATGGCTTTTAATGTAACATTCAACCGTTTACTAAGCCATGACTTTTAATGTAACATTCAACAGTTTACTAAGCCATGGCTTTCAATGTAACATTCAACAGTTTACTAAGCCATGACTTTCAATGTAACATTCAACAGTTTACTAAGCCATGACTTTTAATGTAACCTTCAACAGTTTACTAAGCCATGACTTTTAATGTAACATTCAACCGTTTACTAAGCCATGGCTTTCAATGTAACATTCAACAGTTTACTAAGCCATGACTTTTAATGTAACCTTTAACAGTTTACTAAGCCATGACTTTTAATGTAACAGTCAACAGTTTACTAAGTTATGGCTTTCAATGTAACATTCAACAGTTTACTAAGCCATGACTTTTAATGTAACATTCAACAGTTTACTAAGCCATGGCTTTTAATGTAACATTCAACAGTTTACTAAGCCATGACTTTCAATGTATCATTCAACAGTTTACTAAGCCATGACTTTAAATGTAACATTCAACAGTTTACTAAACCATGGTTTTTAATGAAACATTCAACAGTTTACTAAGCCATGGCTTTCAATGTAACATTCAACAGTTTACTAAGCCACGACTTTCAATGTAACATTCAACAGTTTACTAAGCCATGACTTTCAATGTAACATTCAACAGTTTACTAAGCCATGACTTTCAATGTAACATTCAACAGTTTACTAAGCCATGACTTTCAATGTAACATTCAACAGTTTACTAAGCCATTACTTTCAATGTAACATTCAACAGTTTACTAAGCCATGACTTTCAATGTAACATTCAACAGTTTACTAAGCCATGACTTTTAATGTAACATTCAACAGTTTACTAAGCCATGACTTTAAATGTAACATTCAACAGTTTACTAAGCCATGACATTTAATGTAACATTCAACAGTTTACTAAGCCATGACTTTTAATGTAACATTCAATAGTTTACTAAGCCATGACTTTCAATGTAACATTCAACAGTTTACGAAGCTATGACTTTTAATGTAACATTCAACAGTTTACTAAGCCATGACTTTCAATGTAACATTCAACAGTTTACTAAGCCATGACTTTCAATGTAACATTCAACAGTTTACTAAGCCATTACTTTCAATGTAACATTCAACAGTTTACTAAGCCATGACTTTCAATGTAACATTCAACAGTTTACTTAGCCATGACTTTCAATGTAACATTCAACAATTTACTAAGCCATGACTTTCAATGTAACATTCAACAGTTTACTTAGCCATGTCTTTCAATGTAACATTCAACAGTTTACTAAGCCATGACTTTTAATGTAACATTCAACAGTTTACTAAGCCATGACTTTCAATGTAACATTCAACAGTTTACTAAGCCATGACTTTTAATTTAACATTCAACAGTTTACTAAGCCATGACTTTCAATGTAACATTCAACAGTTTACTAAGCCATGACTTTCAATGTAACATTCAACAGTTTACTAAGCCATGGCTTTTAATGTGACATTCAACAGTTTACTAAGCCATGACTTTCAATGTAACATTCAACAGTTTACTAAGCCAAAACTTATAATGTAACATTCAACAGTTTACTAAGCCATGGCTTTCAATGTAATATTCAACAGTTTACTAAGCCATGGCTTTTAATGTAACATTCAACAGTTTACTAAGCCATGGCTTTTAATGTAACATTCAACAGTTTACTAAGCCAAGGCGTTCAATGTAACATAAAACAATTTTTTTAAGCCATGGCTTTCAATGTAACATTCAACAGTTTACTAAGCCATGGCTTTCAATGTAACATTCAACAGTTTACTAAGCCATGGCTTTCAATGTAACATTCAACAGTTTACTAAGCCATTAATTTCAATGTAACATTCAACAGTTTACTAAGCCATGGCTTTTAATGTAACATTCAACAGTTTACTAAGTCATGGCTTTCAATGTAACATTAAACAGTTTACTTAGCCATGGCTTTCAATGTAACATTCAACAGTTTACTAAGCCATGGCTTTTAATGTAACATTCAACAGTTTACTAAGCCATGACTTTCAATGTAACATTCAACAGTTTACTAAGCCATGACTTTTAATGTAACATTCAACAGTTTACTAAACCATGGTTTTTAATGAAACATTCAACAGTTTACTAAGCCATGGCTTTCAATGTAACATTCAACAGTTTACTAAGCCATGACTTTCAATGTAACATTCAACAGTTTATTAAGCCATGACTTTTAATGTAACATTCAACAGTTTACTAAGCCATGACTTTCAATGTAACATTCAACAGTTTACTAAGCCATGACTTTCAATGTAACATTCAACAGTTTACTAAGCCATGACTTTCAATGTAACATTCAACAGTTTACTAAGCCATGACTTTTAATGTAACATTCAACAGTTTACTAAGCCATGACTTTTAATGTAACATTCAACAGTTTACTAAGCCATGACTTTCAATGTAACATTCAACAGTTTACTAAGCCATGACTTTCAATGTAACATTCAACCGTTTACTAAGCCATGACTTTCAATGTAACATTCAACAGTTTACTAAGCCATGACTTTTAATGTAACATTCAACAGTTTACTAAGCCATGACTTTCAATGTAACATTCAACAGTTTACTAAGCCATGACTTTTAATGTAACATTCAACAGTTTACTAAGCCATGACTTTTAATGTAACATTCAACAGTTTACTAAGCCATGACTTTCAATGTAACATTCAACAGTTTACTAAGCCATGACTTTCAATGTAACATTCAACAGTTTACTAAGCCATGACTTTTAATGTAACATTCATCAGTTTACTAAGCCATGACTTTCAATGTAACATTCAACAGTTTACTAAGCCATGACTTTTAATGTAACATTCAACAGTTTACTAAGCCATGGCTTTTAATGTAACATTCAACAGTTTACTAAGCCATGGCTTTTAATGTAACATTCAACAGTTTACTAAGCCAAGGCGTTCAATGTAACATAAAACAGTTTACTAAGCCATGGCTTTCAATGTAACATTCAACAGTTTACTAAGCCATGGCTTTTAATGTAACATTCAACAGTTTACTAAGCCATGGCTTTCAATGTAACATTAAACAGTTTACTAAGCCATGGCTTTCAATGTAACATTCAACAGTTTACTAAGCCATTAATTTCAATGTAACATTCAACAGTTTACTAAGCCATGGCTTTTAATGTAACATTCAACAGTTTACTAAGTCATGGCTTTCAATGTAACATTAAACAGTTTACTTAGCCATGGCTTTCAATGTAACATTCAACAGTTTACTAAGCCATGGCTTTTAATGTAACATTCAACAGTTTACTAAGCCATGACTTTCAATGTAACATTCAACAGTTTACTAAGCCATGACTTTTAATGTAACATTCAACAGTTTACTAAACCATGGTTTTTAATGAAACATTCAACAGTTTACTAAGCCATGGCTTTCAATGTAACATTCAACAGTTTACTAAGCCATGACTTTCAATGTAACATTCAACAGTTTATTAAGCCATGACTTTTAATGTAACATTCAACAGTTTACTAAGCCATGACTTTCAATGTAACATTCAACAGTTTACTAAGCCATGACTTTCAATGTAACATTCAACAGTTTACTAAGCCATGACTTTCAATGTAACATTCAACAGTTTACTAAGCCATGACTTTCAATGTAACATTCAACCGTTTACTAAGCCATGACTTTCAATGTAACATTCAACAGTTTACTAAGCCATGACTTTTAATGTAACATTCAACAGTTTACTAAGCCATGACTTTTAATTTAACATTCAACAGTTTACTAAGCCATGACTTTCAATGTAACATTCAACAGTTTACTAAGCCATGACTTTCAATGTAACATTCAACAGTTTACTAAGCCATGACTTTTAATGTAACATTCATCAGTTTACTAAGCCATGACTTTCAATGTAACATTCAACAGTTTACTAAGCCATGACTTTTAATGTAACATTCAACAGTTTACTAAGCCATGGCTTTTAATGTAACATTCAACAGTTTTCTAAGCCATGGCTTTCAATACAACATTCAACAGTTTACTAAGCCATGGCTTTCAATGTAACATTCAACAATTTACTAAGCCATGGTTTTCAATGTAACACTCAACAGTTTACTAAGCCATGGCTTTCAATGTAACATTCAACAGTTTACTAAGCCATGGCTTTCAATGTAACATTTAACAGTTTACTAAGCTATGGCTTTCAGTGTAACCTTCAACAATTCATTAAGCCATTGCTAATACATCATTCAACAGTTTACTAAGCCATGGCGTTCAATGTAACATTCAACAGTTTACTAAGCCATGACTTTCAATGTAACATTCAACAGTTTACTAAGCAATGGCTTTCAAAGTATCCTTCAACGGTTCAAGGAAGAAGAAAACGTCTGATTAAGTTTTCTTTTAATTTATTACTAATTTTTTTTTTTTTTTTTTTTTTTTTTTTATTTTTTTATAATTTTTTTTTTTTTTTTTTTTTTTTTTTTGAATAAACACTTCTCAGCCTGTGAGATTTTTTGTGACAATTTCTTTTCCTTTGATTTCTCATCCCCGATCTTGCCAAGTCTTTTTTTTTTTTTTTATTTTTTTTTTATTTTTTTTTTTTTTTTTTTTTTTTTTTGAATAAACACTTCTCAGCCTGTGAGATTTTTTGTGACAATTTCTTTTCCTTTGATTTCTCATCCCCGATCTTGCCAAGACTTTTCTATTGATTATCTGACAGAGCCAACTGAGGCCTGTACCTCAATGAAATCACACAAGTGCTGCACCATCAGACGATTTGCCTGTGAACAGGACGCGGTGGGAGTGGGGAGATGGTGGGGCTGATCATAATCTGATGATTCAGTCATTTACACTAAGAAAACAATAGATAGATATGACAACAATAGTTAGATATGAACACGATATATAGATGTGACAACATAGAAATATATGACAACAATGGATAAATATGACAACATAGATACAGATGACAACAATAGAAAGATATGAAAACATAGATAAATATGTAAACATAGATAGATATTACAACAATAGATTGATATGCCAACAATATATTGATATGACAACTCTGACAACAATGGGTCGATATGAAAACACTAGAAATAAATGAAAACAATAGATATAAATGAAAACAATAAATAGATATGAGAACAATAGATTGATATGGACATATGGACACCCTTGAAACAAAAAAAAAATGCATTTTCGTGTTCTGTAACTTTACAAACCAATGAGAGATTCTTTTCATTACGTTGATAGATTCAAGTCAAAATCGATGTGTGAGATTATAACAGCGCTGTCTGTAGCAAGTTCAATGGTAGCAAGTTCAATGGTAATAACGTCAATGGTAGCAAGCTCAATGGGACTAGTGGGGTTGATGTTATTATAGTTGATATTATGTCCTCACTGCTTTCATGGGACTAACACTTTCAACCTACTACACTACTTTCATGGGACTAACACTTTCAACCTACTACACTACTTTCATGGGACTAACACTTTCAACCTACTACACTACTTTCATGAGACTAGAACTTTCAACCCACTTTCATGGGACTAACACTTTCAACCTACTACACTACTTTCATGGGACTAACACTTTCAACCTACTACACTACTTTCATAGAGCTAACACTGTCAACCCACTTTCATGGGACAAACACTGCCAAAACACTTTCATAGAACCACACGACTTTCATTACAACAACATCTGCCAGCCATTTCAACAGAATTCGAGGCAAACAAGGTTGTACAGATGTATTTAAAAGGGCTGAATTTTGTTGTTTAAAGCCTAAGCCAATTCAATAAAGCCAAATTCTGGTCCTCTAAAGCCAAATTCTGGTCCTCTAAAGCCAAATTCTGGTCCTCTAAAGCCAAAGTCTGGTTCACTAAAGAAAAATTGTGGTCCCCTAAACCCAAGTCTGGTCCCCTAAAGACAAAGTCTAGTCCACTAAAGCCAAAGTCTGGTCAACTAAAGCCAAATTCTGGTCCACTAAAGCCAAATTCTGGTCCCCTAAAGCCAAATTCTATTTCCTTCAAGCGAAAGTCTGGTCCCTTTAAGCCAAATTCTGGTCCACTAAAGCTAAAGCCTAGTCCCTTAGATCCTAATTCTGGTCCACTAAAGCTAAATTCTGGTCCACTAAAGCCAAATTCTGGTCCACTGAGCTAAAGTCCTGTCTACCATTCCAGTAAACGTATACCTGCTATTTTAAGCATCCGTGGAACTTTCATTTAACTATCACAGTGTCTACCAGCTAGTGCAGCGGTTCTGAAACTTTCAAGTTTGATGGACCGGTGGACACGTTTTGAAATTGCACAAACACCGGTGTCAGATTTATCAATCAAATTGCCTTTTTCTCAACCATAAATACTCATATTGTGCGCACCGGTAACGAAAGGCTCAAGGACCGGTAACATAAGGCTCGTGGACCGGTAACATAAGGCTCGTGGACCGGTAACATAAGGCTCGTGGACTGGTAACATAGGGCAAGTGGGCCGGTAACATAGGGCTCTTGGACCGGAAACATAAGGCTCTTGGAACGGTAACCTAGGGCTCGTGGACCAGTAACAAGGCTCGTGGACCGGCAACATAAGACTCGTGGACCGGCATCATAAGGCTTGTGGACCAGTGCCATACTTCGGACCACCATTTGATAAACACTGACCTAGTGTATACCTTCAGTTCTTTCATCACCAGTGCACAATTATGGTACCTTCATTACTACTGCATACTATAATTACTAGTGCATAGAGATGGGACGTTCATCACTTATTGTATACTAGCTAGTACTTAAAGATAGTACTTACCTCCTAGTAGAATGGCCCCCAATTGTATAACTGTCAGCAAACTCCTGATCAAAGATGTGATATCCATGAGTTCTCATGCCGCGTCTTCGACTGTCTTAAGACTGTTTCAATGCTGTCTCAAGACTGTCTTAAGACTTTTCAATGCTGTCTCAAGACTGTCTTATGGTTCCAAAGTGTAAAGCGCAACCCAAAAACACTTGCTCACTATACAACTTGTGACAGTTCACTATACAACTTGTGATAGTTCACTAAACCCCTTGGGTTTTTTCACTAAGCCACTTTTGAATATTCACTGAAACACTTGCAAATGTTGACTAAGCCACTTGTGACAGTTCACTAAACCACTTTTGAATATTCACTGAAATTATTATGACTGTTCACTAAACCACTTGTGACTGTTCACTAAACCACTTGTGACTGTTCACTAAACAACTTGTGACTGTTCACTAAACCACTTGTGACTGTTCACTAAACAACTTGTGACTGTTCACTAAACCACTTGTGACTGTTCACTAAACCACTTGTGACTGTTCACTAAACCACTTGTGACTTTTCACTAAACCACTTGTGACTGTTCACTAAACCACTTGTGACTGTTCACTAAACCACTTGTGACTGTTCAGCCCAGATCAAAGTAGTTGGTCCTACAAAACTACTACATCTGATGAATATATGAAAAATGTCAGTCGAATGAAAGCAGCAAAAAGATTATAGGTCTAGATGATTGTATGAACCTATGTCATGAATTAATTGAGATCGAATTGGAAATAAATGATACTTTCAACGGATAGCTTATCATAATATATGAATTTACACTGCAGCTGTCGCCCTGACCAATAGACCTTGCTAAAGTAACAGCTGCAGGCGTGGCACATAAGTCTCAATTAGAGTGCACGGCTTTAAAAAGCACTAAAGAATTGTATTCATTCCGTCACCAAGTCAATGATTGTAACAGCAACCAGTCAATGTTTTTGAAAACATCTTGACAATACCCACCGAATGACTAGTGACCACTGTAAATTATGTCAACACTGACCTTATGACTAGTGACCACGCTGTAAACTATGTCAACACTGACCTTGTCACTAGTGACCGTGCTGTAAACTATGTCAACACTGACCTTGTGACTAGTGACCATGCTTTAAACTATGTCAACACTGACCTTGTCACTAGTGACCATGCTTTAAACTATGTCAACACTGACCTTGTGACTAGTGACCATGCTTTAAACTATGTCAACACTGACCTTGTGACTAGTGACCGTGCTGTATAAATTATACCAACACTGACTGGATGACCAGTGACGGCATGGTAAACAACACTGACTGGATAACCAGTGACCGCATGGTAAACAACACTGACTGGATGACCAGTGACGGCATGGTAAACATCACTGACTGGATAACCAGTGACCGCATGGTAAACAATACTGACTGGATGACCAGTGACCGCATGGTAAACATCACTGACTGGATAACCAGTGACCGCATGGTAAACAACACTGACTGGATGACCAGTGACCGCATGGTACACAACACTGACTGGATGACCAGTGACCACATGGTAAACAACACTGACTGGATGACCAGTGACCCCGCAGTAAACCACACTAGCTTGATGACCAGTGACCGAGCTTTAAACAACACTGACTGGATGACCAGTGACCGCATGGTAAACAACACTGACTGGATGACCAGTGACCGCATGGTAAACAACACTGACTGGATGACCAGTAACCGCGTGGAAAACAACACTGACTGGATGACCAGTAACAGCATGGTAAACAACACTGACTGGATGACCAGTGACCCCACTGTAAACCACACTGGCTTGATGACCAGTGACAGAACTGTAAACAATACTGACTGGTTGACCAGTGACCGAGCTGTAAACAACACTGACTGGATGACCATTGACCCCGCAGTAAACCACACTGGCTTGATGACCAGTGACCAAGCTTTACACAACACTGACTTGATGACCGTGAAAAATGTCGGTCGTATGAAAGCAGCAAAAAGATTATAGGTCTAGTTGATTGTATGAACCTATGTCATGAATTAATTGAGATCGAATTGGAAATAAATGATACTTTCAACGGATACCTTATCATAATATATGAATTTACACTGCATCTGTCACCCTGACCAGTGACAGAACTGTAAACAACACTGACTGGATGACCAGTGACCGAGCTGAAAACAATACTGACGGACTAGCTTGTCGGCGTTCCCATCAGTTAACTTAAAATGTTTCTGTTACATGCACACTGTTAAAAAAACTAAATTTTCAAATGATCAATTTTGCTAGCATCATTGCAACCAACTCCTAACCATAGTCAGCATCATTGTAACCAACGCCTAACATTAGATAGCATCATTGTAACCTCCTCCTAACCTTACATAGCATCATTGTAACCAAATCTTAATCTTAGATAACACCATCGTAACAAACTCCTAACCTCATAATATAGCACTATTGTAACCAACTCCTAACCTCATATAGCACTTTTGTAACCAACTCATAACCTCATATAGCACTATCGTAACCAACTCCTAAACTCATATAGCACTATTGTAACAAACTCCTCACCTCATATAGCACTATTGTAACCAACTCCTAACCGTATATAGCACTAGTGTAACAAACTCCTAACCTCATATAGCACTATCGTAACTAACTCCTAACCTCATATAGCACTATTGTAACCAACTCATAACCTCATATAGCACTATCGTAACCAACTCCTATACTCATATAGCACTATTGTAACAAACTCCTAACCTCATATAGCACTATCGTAACTAACTCCTAACCTCATATAGCACTTTTGTAACCAACTCATAACCTCGCATAGCACTATCGTAACCAACTCCTAAACTCATATAGCACTATCGTAACCAACTCCTAACCTCATATAGCACTATCGTAACTAACACCTAACCTCATATAGCACTTTTGTAACCAACTCGAAACCTCATATAGCACTATCGTAACCAACTCCTAAACTCATATAGCACTATTGTAACCAACTCCTAACCTCATATAGCACTATCGTAACTAACTCCTAACCTCATATAGCACTTTTGTAACCAACTCATAACCTCGCATAGCACTATCGTAACCAACTCCTAAACTCATATAGCACTATCGTAACCAACTCCTAACCTCATATAGCACTATCGTAACTAACTCCTAACCTCATATAGCACTTTTGTAACCAACTCATAACCTCATATAGCACTATCGTAACCAACTCCTAAACTCATATAGCACTATTGTAACCAACTCCTAACCTCATATAGCACAATCGTAACCAACTCCTAACCTCATATAGCACGATCGTAACCAACTCCTAGCCTCATATAGCACTATTGTAACCAACTTCTTACCTCATATAGCACTATCGTAACCAACACCTAACCTCATATAGCACTATTGTAACCAACTCATAACCTCATATAGCACTATCGTAACCAACTCCTAACCTCATACAGCACTATTGTAACCAACTCCTAACCTCATATAGCACTATTGTAACCAACTCCTAACCTCATATAGCACTATCGTAACCAACTCCTAACCTCATATAGCACTATCGTAACCAACTCCTAACCTCATATAGCACTATTGTAACCAACTCCTAACCTCATATAGCACTATCGTAACCAACTCCTAACCTCATATAGCACTATCGTAACCAACTCCTAACCTCATATAGCACTATTGTAACCAACTCCTAACCTCATATAGCACTATTTTAACCAACTCCTAACCTCAAGAGCACTATCGTAACCAACTCCTAACCTCATATAGCACTATGGTAACTAACTCCTAACCTCGTATAGCACTATGGTAACCGACTCCTAAACTCATATAGCCCTATGGTAACCAACTCCTAACTTCAAGAGAACTATCGTAACCAACTCCTAACCTCATATAGCGCTATTGTAACCAACTCCTAACCTCATATAGCACTATTGTAACAAACTCCTAACCTCATATAGCCCTATTGTAACCAACTCCTAACTTCATATAGCACTATTGTAACCACCTCCTAATCTCATATAGCACTATGGTAACCAACTCCTAACCTTGTATAGCACTATGGTAACCAACTCCTAACCTCATATAGCACTATGGTAACCAACTCCTAACCTCATATAGCACTATGGTAACCAACTCCTAACCTCATATAGCACTATGGTAACCAACTCCTAACCTCATACAGCACTATGGTAACCAACTCCTAACCTCATATAGCACTATTGTAACCAACTCCTAACCTCATATAGCACTATCGTAACCAACTCCTAACCTCATATAGCACTATCGTAACCAACTCCTAACCGCATATAGCACTATGGTAACAAACTCCTAACCTCATATAGCACTATCGTAATCAATTTCTAGCCATAAACATATTTCTAAACGTTTTCTGTGTGTAAACTGAAGCCAACGAGATATAACCACTCCTGAAACCAGTTAATGGTCAATAATTAATGGTTTGTTTAAACATAAATCTTTTGTCCACTAAATATGTCAAAGCAGAAACTGTAAGTAAGAAATACAATATGTATGAACGCAAGAACGTAGTAGTTCAGATCTAATAGATTTGTGTAGCTCAACCAAATGAAAGGTATTATTGAAATAATGTGACCAATTTGTCGGTTAACTAAATGTGTGGGCACTGATGCTGCAAAGCCTCTGATCAATATTAAATTTAAAATATGTTGTCATCTGTGAGAAGTTCTAGTATGCTTGTGTAGTGAGACCGTAAAAGTGTTAATTTGAGTGCATGGTGTCACATGTGAGAAGTGTTTTGTCGCAGTTTTGGTCTTTATAAAACAGCTGAACGAAATGCAATTTACACAGACCTGACACAAACATTGTTGACTTGACACACACAAACCTATGACGTGACACACACAAATCTATGGCGTGACACACAATCATCTGTGACGTGACACACACAAATCTATGACGCGACTAACACAATCATCCGTGGCGTGGCACATAATCATCTTAGACGTAGCACACCATCATCTGTGACGTAGCACACCATCATATGTGACGTGGCACACAAACATCAATGGCTTTCTTCGAGGATTACCCCAGAATGTTGCCGTCCACAGAAAGGCAACACATGCTTTCCTTTAAGGGTAAAAATATTATGTTAATCCTTGCGACAAAACTCATTCAAAAAATGTAGCTTAAAATCTCTGCTTGACTGCAGTTGTTTAATGTGAATAGCTCGGAAACGTCGATTCCTTCGGTGAGGTTTAAATCTAAGGTGCCCCGAAATTGGTTATTGGAACTAAAATATCAATGAAATAGAATGGGAAACTTATTTATTGAATCAAGAATGTAAACCTTTTAGAAAGCTGCTCATTTATAAATAGTTGTGAAATGGATGAAATTTCAGGCTGAAATTAAAGAATACTACAGTAAACATGTCAAAATTCATTGACTTGTTTCTAAGTATATTAAATACAACAACAACCATGTCAAGATTAAAGATTATGAGATAGTTTGCTAATCCATATGATTACCACTGAAAACTTCTGCTGGTAAGTATCCACACGGTTTCACTGATCTAAAAATGTATTCATGAAATTCCTTGGTTGAAATTCCGCCCCACGAGAAGGGGTAAAGAGCGCTCCGCTAGAGTAGGTTTTTTTAAAGTGCCGTAACTCTGGCGGTAGTGAAGAACTTTGCCATCTAGGAGTTCACGAGCTACTCACCTGAGACGGAACGTGCCCACTCCATTCGCTCTCACTCCCGCCTCGGAAAATCTCCAATCTTTGGTGTCGGCACGAGACACCCGTGTGGGGAGGACAACTCGACGGCGGATAAACAACTGAGTTATGTTTCTTGAACACTTAGGCTTAAATGTCTGTGTCAACAAGCAGACTAAACTCAGCGGACCAGGGGGGGGGGGTTTATAGGGGAGGTAGGGGGCAGGGTTGGTAGGGGGCAGGCGGGTAGGGGGTGTGGAGTAAGGAGCGCGAGGAGTCAATGACGTCGACTTGAGTCAAGGTTTCCAGTTATGACAACACACAAGGGTTCTCACACCCAGTCGATCATACAAAGCAAGGATCGCGTCTCTGACTCTGAATGTCTTTGAATGTTTTCAATGCTAATATAAGATAGATGAACTTAGCAGACTCGTATTCTTAAATGTCATAGCACTATTACATGTCATAGCACTGTTACATGTCATAGCACTGCTACATGTCATAGCACATACATGTTTTTTTTGTTTTACGACATAACATAGTGCGTTAAAAAAAATGACGACAATGTTATCCTGTGAACTGAAAATAAAAAAAAATTGACTAAATTTTCGTTCGATCAAACTTCCGTCGATCAATTTGCCGTCGACGAAATAATTTTCAAAATAATTTCTGGTAACCTTAAAAAGTAGAGAATACAAATAAAATATTAAGACGATATTAAAAAAATAATGATTGTTGGACAAAGAGGAGTTATCTACTCTTCTGCAACGACTTTCTTTGGCTACATAGAGACTTGGCTACATAGAGACTTGGCTACATAGAGACTTGGCTACATAGAGACTTGGCTACATAGAGACTTGGCTACATAGAGACTTGGCTACATAGAGACTTGGCTACATAGAGACTTGGCTACATAGAGACTTGGCTACATAGAGACTTGGCTACATAGAGAGCTCATCTACACTTATGTAGTCATCAGACTTGGCTACATAGAGAGCTCATCTACACTTCTGTAGTCATCAGACTTGGCTACATAGAGAGCTCATCTACACTTCTGTAGTCATCAGACTTGGCTACATAGAGAGCTCATCTACACTTCTGTCGTCATCAGACTTGGCTACATAGAGAGCTCATCTACACTTATGTAGTCATCAGACTTGGCTACATAGAGAGCTCATCTACACTTCTGTAGTCATCAGACTTGGCTACGTAGAGAGCTCATCTACACTTCTGTAGTCATTCTTTTCTTTCTGCAATTTAAGATTTAGTTTTTGTTACAAATTATTTTTCTAAAAATTAATATTTCTTTATTTTATTCCTACGTACTTAAAGGTCCTACAAAATAGAATTTCCCCTGTGAAGTTTATCCACTATTATTGTATGACCATAAACAGTAAATATTTGGCATAGAGCTAAAATGTAATCAGTTCATGGGGCAGAAATAGTATTGCATACTTTTTTTTCTTCTAAATATCCAATAGTATTGCCGTAATTTCCCAACATATGCCTACCTGTTTATGTGTCTCTATGTGTGTGTTCGTCTCTTATGCATGGATGTTTTATTTTAAAAGCAAGACCCCTTATAAAAGTACGCAATAAAAGCAACAGCCTTCATCATATCATGCAGCTTAAGAAAATAAATCAAACAATTTGCTGCAGCGATGTGCAGAAATAGGATACAGTGCAATGGAGGTAGGTAGCAGGCGCAGAAACTCTATACTACAAGACAGAGCGTTAACTGCTTCCCAAACCGTCAGAATTGTACAAGTTGGTCTCAGTGTTTCAAAGCGTTTTAGTAATGTTACAATGTGGTCTTACAGTTCAATGGTTGTCTTACTGCTCTATGGTTGTCTTACTGTTCCATTGTTGTCTTAATGTTCCATGGTTGTCTTACTCTTCCATGGTTGTCTTAATCTTCCCTGGTTGTCTTACAGTTTCATGTTTGTTTCACTATCCCATGGTTGTCTTACTGTTTCATGGCTGCCTTACTGTTATATGTTTGTCTTACTGTTCCATAGTTGTCTTACTGTTCTATGTTGTCTTACTGTTGCATGTTTGTCTTACTGTTCCACAGTTGTCTTACTGTTCTATGTTTGTCTTACTGTCCTATAGTTGTCTTACTGTTCCAAAGTTGTCTTACTGTTCTATGTTGTCTTACTGTTGCATGTTTGTCTTACTGTTCCATAGTTGTCTTACTGTTCTATGTTTGTCTTACTGTTCTATAGTTGTCTTACTGTTCCATGGTTGTCTTACTGTTCTATGTTTGTCTTACTGTTCCATGTTTTTCTTACTGTTCTATGTTTGTCTTACGGTTTGATGGTTGTCTTACTGTTCCACGTTTGTCTTACTGTTCCATAGTTGTCTAACTGTTTTATGTTTTGTCTTACTGTTCCATGTTTGTCTTACTGTTCCATGTTTGTCTTACTGTTCTATGTTTGTCTTACTGTTCTATTTTGTCTTACTGTTCCATGTTTCTCTAACTGTTTTATGTTTTGTCTTACTGTTCCATGTTTGTCTTACTGTTCTATGTTTTGTCTTACGGTTCCATGTTTGTCTTACTGTTCCATGTTTGTCTTAGTGTTCCATGTTTGTCTTACTGTTCTATGTTTGTCTTACGGTTCCATGGTTCTCTTACTGTTCCACGTTTGTCTTACTGTTCCATAGTTGTCTAACTGTTCTAAGGTGGTCTTACTGTTCCATTGTTGTGTTACTGTTCCATTGTTGTTACTGTTCCATTGTTGTCTAACGGTTCTTTTGTTATCTTACTGTTCCATTGTTGTCTTACTGTTCCATTATTGTCTTACTGTTACATGGTTGTTACTGTTCCATAGTTGTCTAACTATTCTATGGCTGACTTACAGTTCCATGTTTGTCTAACTGTTTTATGTTTTGTCTTACTGTTCCATGTTTGTCTTACTGTTCCATGTTTGTATTACTCTTCCAATGTTGTCTTACTGTTCCATTGTTGTCTTACTGTTCCATGTTTATCTAACTGTTCTATGCTTGTCTTACTGTTCCATTGTTGTCTTACTGTTCCATTGTTATCTTACTGTTCCATGTTTGTCTTACTGTTCCATGGTTGTCTTACTGTTCCATGGTTGTCTTACTGTTCCAGGTTTGTCTTACTCTTCCATGGTTGTCTTACTCTGCCTTGTTTGTCTTACTGTTCCATTGTTGTCTTACTGTTCCATGTTTGTTTTAATGTTCCATTGTTATCTTACTGCTCCATTGTTTTCTTACTGTTCCATGTTTGTCTTACTGTTCCATTTTTATCTTACTCTTCCATTGCTGTCTTACTGTTCCATCGTTGTCTTACTGTTCCATGTTTGTCTAACTGTTCTATGCTTGTCTTACTGTTCCATTGTGGTCTTACTGTTCCATTGTTGTCTTACTGTTCCATGTTTGTCTTATTGTTCCATGGTTGTCTTACTGTTCCATTGTTGTCTTACTGTTCCATGTTTGTCTTACTATTCCATGTTTGTCTTACTGTTCCATTGTTGTCTTGCTGTTCCATGTTGTCTTACTGTTCCATGGTGGTCTTACTGTTCCATGTTGTCTTACTGTTCCATTTCTGTCTTACTGTTCTATGTTGTCTTACTGTTCCATTTCTGTCTTACTGTTCCATGGTTGTGTTACAGTTCTATGTTTATCTTACTGTTCCATGTTTGTCTTACTATTCCATGTTTGTCTTACTGTTCCATGGTTGTCTTACTGCTCTATGATTTTCTTACTGTTCCATTGTTGTCTTAATGTTCCATGGTTGTCTTACTGTTCCATGGTTGTCTTATTCTTCCCTGGTTGTCCTACAGTTTCATGTTTGTTTTACTATCCCATGGTTGTCTTACTGTTTCATGGCTGTCTTACTGTTATATGTTTGTCTTACTGTTCCATGTTTATCTTACTGTTCCATAGTTGTCTTATAGTTCTATGGTTGTCTTACTGTTCCATGGTTGTCTACTGTTCCTAGGTTGTCTTACAGTTCTATGTTTGTGTTACTGTTCTATGTTTGTCTTACTTTTCCATGTTTGTCTTACTATTCCATGGTTGTCTGACAGTTCAATGGTTGTCTTACTGTTCAATGTTGTCTTCATTTTCCATGGTTGTCTAACTGTTGCATGGTAGTCTTACTGTTCCATTTCTGTCTTACTGTTCCATGGTTGTGTTACAGTTCTATGTTTATCTTACTGTTCCATGTTTGTCTTACTATTCCATGTTTGTCTTACTGTTCCATGGTTGTCTTACTGCTCTATGATTTTCTTACTGTTCCATTGTTGTCTTAATGTTCCATGGTTGTCTTACTGTTCCATGGTTGTCTTAATCTTCCCTTGTTGTCTTACAGTTTCATGTTTGTTTCACTATCCCATTGTTGTCTTACTGTTTCATGGCTGCCTTACTGTTATATGTTTGTCTTACTGTTCCATCTTTATCTTACTTTTCGATAGTTATCTAACAGTTCTATGGTTGTCTTACTTTTCCATGGTTGTCTACTGTTCCAAGGTTGTATTACAGTTCTATGTTTGTGTTACTGTTCTATGTTTGTTTTACTTTTCCATGTTTGTCTTACTATTCCATGGTTGTCTGACCGTTCAATGGTTGTCTTACTGTTCTATGTTGTCTTACTTTTCCAGGGTTGTCTAACTGTTGCATGGTAGTCTTACTGTTCCATGGTTGTCTAACTGTTCCATGGCTGTCTTACTGTTCCATGCTTGATAATGTTCCCTGCTTGTGACTGTTCCATGCTTGTTACTGTTCCATGGTTGTCTCACTGTTCGATTGTTGTCTTACTGTTCCATGTCTCACACGTACATGCCTTGTTCTGTTGTTTTTTTTTTTACATGTCAAAATCTTTTGTTGTTTATATTCTGTGAAATACTCATTTGTTTTAAATAACACGTTTGCACGGTTAAGCAGAAGACGTCAGACGCCGAGCAACATCATTGTTTGCGATTGTGCCACTAATTTTAAAATTATTTTAGAAATGCAAATTTTCTTTTAAAAATGTAAAAATATAAGAGTATTGTTATTTGTATCAAGGCAAGCTGTTAGAATCGTTGAATATTTAGTACGTTTAAACGGGTAAGTACGGTACTAAATGTAGGATTAGTTGTCACAAAAGCGTATATTTTATTTGTTGGAATGTTTTAATGCCATCTGACCACTGTTATTTGACCATATCCGTCTGAACACTGATTTTCACCAATACCGTGTGACTACTGCCATCTGAGCACTGTCATCTGACCACTGCCATCTGACCACTTCCATATGATAACTGACATCTCACCACTGATATCTGACAATTGCCTACTGACTCCATCTTTGGGTTCTATTTCAGTGTTTGCCGTCTCTGAGATGAGCTGCCATCCAAGGTCAACGAGTGCAATGTACCCGTTGTGTTGGTGTTGTATGAGCACGTTAATTTAATACTAGCTTAACCTGTGCAGTCTTTGTTTAATACTAGTTTAACCTGTGCAGTCTTTGTTTAATACTAGCTTAAACTGTACAGTCTTTGTTTAATACTAGTTTAACCTGTGCAGTCTTTGTTTAATACTAGCTTAAACTGTACAGTCTTTGTTTAATACTAGTTTAACCTGTACAGTCTTTATTTAATACTAGTTTAACCTGTACAGTCTTTGTTTAATACTAGTTTAACCTGTACAGTCTTTGTTAAATACTAGTTTAACCTGTACAGTCTTTATTTAATACTAGTTTAACATGTACAGTCTTTGTTTAATACTAGTTTAACCTGTACAGTCTTTGTTAAATACTAGTTTAACCTGTATAGTCTTTGTTAAATACTAGTTTAACCTGTACAGTCTTTGTTAAATACTAGTTTAACATGAACAGTCTTTGTTTAATACTAGTTTAACCTGTACAGTCTTTGTTTAATACTAGTTTAACCTGTACAGTCTTTGTTTAATACTAGTTTAACCTGTACAGTCTTTGTTTAATACTAGTTTAACATGTACAGTCTTTGTTTAATACTAGTTTAACCTGTACAGTCTTTGTTTAATACTAGTTTAACCTGTATAGTCTTTGTTTAATACTAGTTTAACATGTATAGTCTTTGTTTAATACTAGTTTAACCTGTACAGTCTTTGTTTAATACTAGTTTAACATATATAGTCTTTGTTTAATACTAGTTTAACCTGTACAGTCTTTGTTTAATACTAGTTTAACCTGAACAGTCTTTGTTTAATACTAGTTTAACCTGTACAGTCTTTGTTTAATACTAGTTTAACCTGTACAGTCTTTGTTTAATACAAGTTTAACCTGTATAGTCTTTGTTTAATACTAGTTTAACATGTATAGTCTTTGTTTAATACTAGTTTAACCTGTACAGTCTTTGTTTAATACTAGTTTAACCTGTACAGTCTTTGTTTAATACTAGTTTAACATATATAGTCTTTGTTTAATACCATTTTAACCTATATAGTCTTTGTTTAATACTAGTTTAACATGTATAGTCTTTGTTTAATACTAGTTTAACCTGTACATTCTTTGTTTAATACTAGTTTAACATGTATAGTCTTTGTTTAATACTAGTTTAACCTGTACAGTCTTTGTTTAATACTAGTTTAACATATATAGTCTTTGTTTAATACTAGTTTAACCTGTACAGTCTTTGTTTAATACTAGTTTAACCTGTACAGTCTTTGTTTAATACTAGTTTAACCTGTACAGTCTTTGTTTAATACTAGTTTAACCTGTACAGTCTTTGTTTAATACTAGTTTAAACTGTATAGTCTTTGTTTAATACTAGTTTAACATATATAGTCTTTGTTTAATACTAGTTTAACCTGTACATTCTTTGTTTAATACTAGTCTGTCCTGTCTAATATTACCATTCCAAATGATGTCAACATTTTTTTATGAGATGGCTTACATTCTTACAGTTGCTTACATGCATCTAGTTGCTTACATTCTTCTAGTTGCGTACATGCTTCTAGTTGCTTACATGCTTCTAGTTTCTTACATGCTTCTAGTTGCTTATATGCTTCTAGTTGCTTACATGATTCTAGTTGCTTACATTCTTCTAGTTGCTTACATGCTTCTAGTTCTTACATTCTTCTAGTTGCTTACATGCTTCTAGTTGCTTACATGCTTATAGTTGCTTACATGCTTCTAGTTGCTTAAATGCTTCTAGTTGTTTACATGCGTCTAGTTGCTTACATGCTTCTAGTTGTTTACATGCTTCTAGTTGCTTACATGCTTCTAGTTGCTTACATGCTTCTAGTTGCTTACATGCTTCTAGTTGCTTACATGCTTCTAGTTGCTTAAATGCTTCTAGTTGTTTACATGCGTCTAGTTGCTTACATGCTTCTAGTTGCTTACATGATTCTAGTTGCTTACATGCTTCTAGTTCTTAAATTCTTCTAGTTGTTTACATGCTTCTAGTTGCTGATATGCTTCTAGTTGCTTACATGCTTCTAGTTGCTTAAATGCTTCTAGTTGTTTACATGCGTCTAGTTGCTTACATGCTTCTAGTTGCCTCGTTCTCCCCTCAGACACCCCCACCCACCTACCTCAAAATAAACGCTCAGTCCTGCTCATAGAAAACGAGGCCATGTTAAGTCAAAGTCTGATATGGACGTCTGCAGTCAAAGTCTGATATGGACGTCTGCAGTCAAAGTCTGATATGGACGTCTGCAGTCAAAGTCTGATATGGACGTCTGTAGTCAAAGTCTGATATGGACGTCTGTAGTCAAAGTCTGATATGGACGTCTGCAGTCAAAGTCTGATATGGACGTCTGTAGTCAAAGTCTGATATGGACGTCTGCAGTCAAAGTCTGATATGGACGTCTGCAGTCAAAGTCTGATATGGACGTCTGCAGTCAAAGTCTGATATGGACGTCTGTAGTCAAAGTCTGATATGGACGTCTGCAGTCAAAGTCTGATATGGACGTCTGCAGTCAAAGTCTGATATGGACGTCTGTAGTCAAAGTCTGATATGGACGTTTGCAATGAAATGTCTCACTTTATTTGAGTTTAGGTTGCTTACAGGATGTAATTCTTAGGAAATGACCTCAAATGGTATGGTGAAGGGATGTCTGTGGAGTCACCGGCTGAATACAGGATGTAATTCTTAGGAAATGACCTCAAATGGTATGGTGAAGGGATGTCTGTGGAGTCACCGGCTGAATACAGGATGTAATTCTTAGGACATGACCTCAAATGGTATGGTGAAGGGATGTCTGTGGAGTCACCGGCTGAATACAGGATGTAATTCTTAGGACATGACCTCAAATGGTATGGTGAAGGGATGTCTGTGGAGTCACCGGCTGAAGCTTAAATTAAAATAAAATTTTGTTTTTAAAAACGTTTCTTATATGGTTTCTAAAGGTTGTGTGTCAGTTTCAATTACGTCATTAATATTTGATTAATTAACAAATTTGCATACCTACAAATCCAGCTTTTTCTTGTTTATTCTTACTGTCAGGATTCCACATGTAAGAGTCTTTTTCAGGGTATCGCAATGTGGGTTAACTTGCTGTCTTATTTAATAGGGTCCCGACTTAAAAAATGCTTGAGAACCTATGTACCAGAGCTAGCGAGATAAATATTTTCGTGAAATTCACAACAAGACATAAGAAGGTCTTGAGATGGTAAAAGCAACAATTAGAAAATAGATGGGACGTTTCAAGATCCCATGAAATTGGGATAAAAAATTAAATGCTTGAGATTTGCCGGAAAGAGATGAGTTCCCGGAAAATTTGTGTAGGTTTAAAATGAACAGCATCCCTGTATCCCGTTAGAGAGTCTCAATTAAAAGCAACAGTGTGTTCAAGCATCGTGGAAAAAGCAAGGAAGAAAAATCTCGTTAGCACACTGTGATTTTAATAGTTTAAAAAAGTGTCCCAAATTCTACACTCGACCACCTGCACTAATGTTACAGAAGCATGTACTTAAACTTAAACTGAACTCAAACTCCACGGAAAAGGCCCTCGGCTCTTTCCTCGCGTCTTGGAGATTTGTTCCCCATTCAGTAACTCATTGAGTCTCCTCCAGCCACGAGGTTGTGAAAGCGATAAAGTGCCGTTTTTATGTTTGTCTTATTACGAGCCATTAGGAGCGAGTCTCTCGACCTGGCAGGTAGACGACGGTCTGACGAGTAAATCTGTTGGAAGATGTTAGGGCAGAAATAGGCGGTAACTGTAGGACTGGAACATGATAGGACAGACATAGGGCTGTAAATGTAGGACTAGAATATGATAGGACAGACATAGGGCTGTAAATGTAGGACTAGAATATGACAGGACAGACATAGGGCTGTAAATGTAGGACTAGAATATGATAGGACAGACATAGGGCTGTAAATGTAGGATTGGAACATGATAGGACAGACATAGGGCTGTAAATGTAGGACTGGAACATGATAGGACAGACATAGAGCAGTAAATGTTGGATAGAAAGATAAGTCATTGCTGTCTACCACTAACAGTCAATGCTATCACTGACAGTCAATGCTACAACTAGCAGTCAATGCTACCACTAACAGTCAATGCTACCACTAGCAGTCAATGCTACCACTAACCGTCAATGCTACCACTAGCAGTCAATGCTACCACTAATAGTCAATGCTACCACTAACCGTCAATGCTACCACTAGCAGTCAATACTACCACTAACCTTCCAAGTCTAACACTAACAGTCAATGCTACCACTAACAGTCAATGCTACCACTGACAGTCAATGCTACCACTAGCAGTCAATGCTACCACTAACAGTCAATGCTACCACTAACAGTCAATGCTACCACTAACAGTCAATGCTACCACTAACAGTCAATGTTACCACTAACAGTCAATGCTACCACTAGCAGTCAATACTACCACTAACAGACAATGCTACCACTACCGCATGCGCCCCGTCAGGAGACATGCTGCGGCCCGTGGAGCCGTAATCTAATTTTCCGTGCAAATCAAACCAAAACCCATATGCCTGATATGCCACCAAAACCCATATGCTTGATATGCCACCAGAACCCATATGCTTGATATGCAACTAATCTGTTTCTGTTTTGAACGAACATAACATCAAACGGCACTTCGAGACTAAACAAGCGAATAAGTTGGATAAGTTCAAAGGGCAATTTTGACAAGACCAAGCAAGTGACATTTAAAAAAAAAAACTCTGCACAATAAAAGATATTGACCAGAGCGGTTTCTGAGTCAACATACCATGTAAAAGCTAGTTGTGCAGGAGCCATGATACTAGCAAAAATATCGAAGCCATATTCAGATGGTCAAATTGTTAAAGAATTTTTGGAGAGTGCCGTTGAAATTCTGTGGCCAGAAAAGAAGAACGATTTCTTAAAAATGAGATTATCTCGACAGACTATTACCAGGCTTGTTGACGACGTTTGAAAACATAGTGAAGATAAATTGAAAAGTCTAGCATTTTATGTTCTAGCATTGGTTGAAAGCACAGATATGGCAGATACTGCCCAACTGAAAACACAGATATGGCAGATACTGCCCAACTGATGTTTTTTTTATCAGCTGTGTTGATGTCTATTTTAAAAAAACAGAAGCATTAGCGCCACTGTATCCACTTAAGGACACTACTAAGTCACGAGATTTTTAGAGCCTGTTACATCGACATTGAATCGCTTTTCGTTACATCTTAAAAATATATCGGGCAACGGACTGGAACATGATAGGACAGAGAGGGGTGTAAATGTCGGACTGGAATATGATAGGACAGACATAGGGTTGTAAATGTAGGACTAGAATATTATAGGACATACATAGGGTTGTAAATGTAGGACTGAAATATGATAGGACAGACATAGGGTTGTAAATGTTGGACTAGAGCAGATAAGGCAGACATAGAGCAGTAAATTTTGGATAGATAGATAAGTCATTGCTGTCTGCCACTAACAGTCAATGCTACCACTAACGGTCAATGCTGCAACTATCATGTCAATGCTGCCACTGACTGTCAATTCTACCACAGCAGTCAATGCTACTACTAACAGTCAATGCTGCCACTAACATTCAATGCTGCCACTAACATTCAATGCTGCCACTAACAGTCAATGCTGCCACTAACAGTCAATGCTGCCACTAACAGTCAATGTTACCAACGGGCAACGGGTGGTGCTCCAGCAATGCTTGGGAAACGCGACGGATCAGTTCAAGTGATTCAAGTTTAGGCCTCCAAAGTCGGTAACACTTCAAAGCTAAATATTCATTGCCTTCATCAGGAGAAGTTATCTTCGGAGTCCCTCAAAATGGAACATGTCATGAAGCTGGTTGTCAAAATAGAGATCAAATGGCTTGAGTCTCTGTTAGTTCAAAAATGTTTTAAATCTTTGTGCTGAGATGATAATGACGTTACATTTTATGCAGAAGAAAGATGGCAGACCCGTGCCAAAATAATGAAAAGAGTGTTTGATTTGAAGCAACAAATACAATCATTCTTGTAATCAAGTCAATAAGTATCCCAGAGTTTGAAGACAAAGAGTTGGCTTGTGACCTTGCATGTCTGGTGGTTATAACTAGCCACCTAAATGACCTAATCTCGTCTACAAGGGAAAGATCAATTAATTAATGCAATGTTGATCATATTTCTGTATTTCAAATGAAAATTGGTCTTTTGGAACAACAGTTTGAGGACAAAAAAACGTTACCTCCTTTCCTGATTGTCATTGCCACCAGCCGTCACACAGAGGCTGGCTGATCAATACACTTCTTTGATATCTCACTTAAACCTTCATCATTGCCACCAGCCGTCACACAAAGGCTGGCTGATCAATACACTTCTTTGATATCTCACTTAAACCTTCATCATTGCCACCAGCCGTCACACAGAGACTGGCTGATCAATGCCTCACTTAAACCTTCATCATTGCCACCAGCCGTCACACAGAGACTGGCTGATCAATGCGCTTCTTTGATATCTCACTTAAACCTTCATCATTGCCACCAGCCGTCACACAGAGACTGGCTGATCAATACGCTTCTTTGATATCTCACTTAAACCTTCATCATTGCCACCAGCCGTCACACAGAGGCTGGCTGATCAATACGCTTCTTTGATATCTCACTTAAACCTTCAATTTGAAAACGGATTTCAGGATTTAAAAAAAACACACCAAAAAAACATCATGTGTTTGTTTGTGTATTTGTAACGCCATTCGCGGTAGACGTCAATTTATTACAAGAAAGATTACAAATGGAACATAGTGGAAGATGTTGTGATACATATATAAAGGATGAGTTCCATCAAGTTGGTTTGGAAGAGTTCTATAAAACGTATTGTGGTAAGGATTAATATCGCTATTTGGAAACGTGTATGCTTGTGAACAGCCTTCTAGTCGTATGAAGCACATCAAATCACAGGTGAGAAAAGAAATTACTGATGTTCATTTGAAGAACTGTTTGCGTGTAGCAACAACATCAGTCGGAATCTATGTTGATGCACTTAATTCTGCAAAACAAAGTCAGATGTCTCACTTATAATATTTTAAAATTTTCTAATAAATCTGATAGATTCTCAGTTTTTTCTTTTCATTCAAAAAGTAAACACAGATCCACCCATTTCTTGTTGTTTCTTTTTTACATTAAACCAGGCCAACGTTTGACCACGATCTCAGCTACTGGGAAGCGATGACGTTTTGGAAGCTGTAGCACGCTTGCTTGTTAACTTACAGTAACTCAGCTACTGGGAAGTGGTGACGTTTTGGAAGCTGTAGCACGTTTGCTTGTTAACTTACAGTAACTCAGCTACTGGGAAGTGGTGACGTTTTGGAAGCTGTAGCACGCTTGCTTGTTAACTTACAGTAACTCAGCTACTGGGAAGTGGTTACGTTTTGGAAGCTGTAGCACGTTTGCTTGTTAACTTACAGTAACTCAGCTACTGGGAAGTTGTGACGTTTTGGAAGCTGTAACCCGCTTGCTTGTTAACTTACAGTAACTCAGCTACTGGGAAGTGGTTACGTTTTGGAAGCTGTAGCACGTTTGCTTGTTAACTTACAGTAACTCAGCTACTGGGAAGTGGTGACGTTTTGGAAGCTGTAGCACGTTTGCTTGTTAACTTACAGTAACTCAGCTACTGGGAAGTGGTTACGTTTTGGAAGCTGTAGCACGCTTGCTTGTTAACTTACGGTAACTCAGCTACTGGGAAGTGGTGACGTTTTGGAAGCTGTAGCACGCTTGCTTGTTAACTTACAGTAACTCAGCTACTGGGAAGTGGTTACGTTTTGGAAGCTGTAGCACGCTTGCTTGTTAACTTACAGTAACTCAGCTACTGGGAAGTGGTGACGTTTTGGAAGCTGTAACACACTTGCTTGTTAACTTACAGTAACTCAGCTACTGGGAAGTGGTTACGTTTTGGAAGCTGTAGCACGTTTGCTTGTTAACTTACAGTAACTCAGCTACTGGGAAGTGGTTACGTTTTGGAAGCTGTAACACACTTGCTTGTTAACTTACAGTAACTCAGCTACTGGGAAGATGTGACGTTTTGGAAGCTGTAACCCGCTTGCTTGTTAACTTACAGTAACTGAGCTACTGGGAAGCGGTGACGTTTTGGAAGCTGTAACACGCTTGCTTGTTAACTTACAGTAACACACACACAAATTAGGTGCTTAACCGGCAAGAAATATGATTTCTGAAATTTGGCACGCCTGCTAAAAAGGTTGGCCATCCCTGATTCAGACCGACACATTGAATTTCAACACCATTCAGACCGACACATTGAATTTCAACACCATTCAGACCGACACATTGAATTTGAACATTCACCATTTAGACCGACACAATGAATTTAATCATTTACGATTCTGACCGACACACTGAATTTAACCACCATTCAGACCGACACTAAATTTGGAAATTCACCATTCAGACCGATCACTCACTCCATCGTGCACTCTAATTTCACTGAAAATTTTAATTTTATTTTTCTTATTCATCCTAAGAATTCCTTTGATGCTGATTATTTACTGTTACCTGGCATTTCTTGTGCTTACAGCATTTCATCAACTTCAACATTAACTTTTGATTTAGTTTCTTTCATCTCTCCAACCCCTAATTTAACTCAATAAATATCCACAGACATTTTAGGACACGTGAAAACGTCTTCTGTTGCTTCTAAACACGCGTTTGTAAAGCACACATAAAACCTGGTTCCCAAAAGTACTTCGATGTGCACCGTTTGAGCTATGCACCGTTTGAGCTATGCACCGTTTGAGCTATGCACCGTTTGAGCTATGCACCGTTTGAGCTATGCACCGTTTGAGCTATGCACCTTTTGAGCTATGCACCGTTTGAGCTTAAGTTAAGCACTGAGGACGCCATAGCTGTTCACAGTCTTGGAGAGTTTGGTATTAACCAATGACGTGAATACCGTGAAGCTCGTAAGACAGACATCTTTCCACCCAGTCGTACGAGACATTGACAACGCTATGAAGCGGTGCTCAGACTTAACAGAGGGAATGTCCAGAACTTCGAGACAGTGTCTACATAGGGGTCGTCCATTTATTATGTCAACAAAATTGGGGGTGGGGGGTGGAGATGGTTTGGAAATGATTGACTATTGTTGACAAGGGGAAAAAGGGGGGGGGGTGGTAGATTAACTGACGTCTGCAATCATGTTTTCTCTATTAAAATATTAATCTTAAAAATTGACTGGTTATTACATTATTTTAACAAATTTAATGAGTGTAAATTAAAATAGTTATACATTTTTAGGCTTTTAACAATATAAGATTGATTTAATTTGTGTCTGTCTTTGCATATTTGATAGCTGGTCAGAATGTTAGCACATTTAGTTCATGCAAGAGAAGTCAAAAGTTGGCCTCTCTTCGACTGTAGATTCTATTTGTCGCAAATGACTAGGGCTGTATATATTCAGTCATTTTGCAGGTATGGAACAAAGGTAAGTTCAAGAGTCATGTGCGGTCAAGATAAATGCTATTGCTAGAGTAGGAATACGTTATTTTGATAATTAGGGGAAAGTAAAGTGAGTAACAATAATAACATCTCTGATTGAACGAATTTGTAAAATCTGTAACATCTATTTTGCATCACAAGTCATATTGAAATAGCAAGTTCAAAAGCACCGACAATGCATAAGAAATTACAACCTGTTACTGGACAAAAAAGAATTCGACTAATGCAAATAGCTGCCAGGAGACAAAGAGAGAGCTTATGGCTATTAATGCTTCTATTTTAAGTGCTGGATGGTTAGATAAGGATGATGTCCACTGTCTGGTATATCAGTTCCGTACGAACAAAATGATATGTTAAATGCTATGCCCACTGTCTGGTATATCAGTTCCGTACGAACAAAATGATATGTTAAATGCTATTCTCGAAGCAGCAACACCTGGATACTCCATGGAAAGATGATAGCACTCTATAAACAGATCACACTCTATAAACAGATTTCACTCTATATACAGATAACAATCTATAAATAGATCACAATCTATATTCAGATCACTCTCTATAAACAGATCAATCTACAAACAGATCATGCTCTATAAACAGATCACACTCTATAAACGATCAATTTTCATTAAACAGGTCAAACTGTATTAACACGTGACACAGGTCGTCCCAAAATAAATAGTTTACCCTCTATAAAAAATATCGCGTACTCTAGCTATAAGTTAAAATCATTATCGTAGTCAATGGATGTAATATGTCACAAGTTGTGACATGTCGGTCATTATGAAGAATTTGTAAAGTGTATTTTTGAAGATATGTTTCTGAGATGATGTAGGGTGGAAGAAACCAATTTTTGGCAACGGGTGAACTCTGTATCCAGAGATTAACTTCCCTTTTACCCCATTATATGAGCTTTACAACTTTGTATTGTCATTCCGACCCAGTGAACATTTGAGAGATGCCTTTCAACCCTGGTCATTTCGGAAAAATGCCTTTCTCCCTGTGGGCTTGGTGAAGAATGTACACACTCTCAGCATTTGTACTTTGTTTGTATATAGGTGTTGGTGTTGTCTGGTACAGTGTTGGTTCATTCTGATAGAGTGTTGGATCATTCTGGTATAGTTTTAGGGTAGTCTGGTAGGGTTTTGGAGTAGTTTTGTAGGTTTTTGGTGTAATCTGGTAGGATTTGGTGTAAACTGGTAGGGTTTTGGTGTAGTCTTGTAGGGTTTTAGAGTGATCTAGTAGGGTTTTGATGTAATCTGGTAGGGTTTTGGTGTAGCCTGATAGGGTTTTGGTGTAATCTGGTAGGGTTTTGGTGTGGTCTGGTAGGGTTTTGGAGTAATCTGGTAGTGTTTTGGAGTAGTCTGGTAAGGTTTAAGAGTAGACTGGTAGGGTTTTGATTTAGTCTGGTAGGGTTTTGGTGTAGTCTGGTAGGGTTTTGGTGTAGTCTTGTAGGGTTTGGTATAATCTGGGAGGGAGTTGGTCTAGTCCTGTTAGGGTTTTGGTGTAGTCTTGTAGGGTTTTGGTGTAGTCTGGTAGGGTTTTTGTATAGTCTTTTAGGGTTTTGGATTAGTATTGTAGGGTTTTTGGGTAATCTGGTAGGGTTTTGGTGTAATCTGGTAGGGTTTTGGTGTAATCTGGTAGGGTTTTGTAGTCTTCTAGGGTTTTGGAGCATTCTAATAGGGTTTTGGTATACTCTGGTAGGGTTTAAGAGTAGACTGGTAGGGTTTTGGTGTAGTCTGGAAGGGTTTAGGAGTAATTTGGTAGGGTTTTGGAGTAGTCTGTAGGGATTTGAAGTAGTCATGTAGGGTTTTGGTGTAGTCTGATAGGGTTTTGCGTAATCTGTTAGGGTTTTGGTGTAGTCTTGTAGGGTTTTTGATTAATCTTGTAGGGTTTTTGAGTAATCTGTTTGTGTTTTGGTGTAATCTGGTTGGGTTTGGTGTAGTCTTGTGGGGTTTTGGAGCAGTCTAATAGGGTTTTGGTTTAGTCTGTTAGGGTTTAAGAGTAGACTGTTTGGGTTTGGTAAAGTCTGGCAGAGTTTTGGAGTAATCTGGTAGGGTTTCGGTATAGCCTGGTAGGGTTTAGGAATAGTCTGGTAGGGTTTTGGAGTTGTCTGGTACTGTTTTAGAGTATTCTGGTAGGGTTTTTGGTGTAGCCTGATAGGGTTTTGGTGTAATCTGTTAGGGTTTTGGTGTAGTCTGGTAGGGTTTTGGAGTAACCTGGTAGGGTTTTGATGTAGTCTGGTAGGGTTTTGGTGTAACTTGGGAGGGTTTTGGAGTAGTTCGCTAGGGTTTTTGCGTAGTCTGGTAGCGTTTTGAGTAGTCTGGTAGGGTTTGGTATAGCCGGATAGGGTTTTGGTGTAATCTGGTAGGGTTATGGTGTAGTCTGGTAAGGCTGTGGAGTAATCTGGTAGGGTTTTTGAGTAGTCTGGTAGGGTTTAAGAGTAGACTGGTAGGAATTTTGTGTAGTCTGGTAGGGTTTTGGTGTAGTCTGGTATGGTTTTGTATAGTCTAGTAGGGTTTTAGTGTAGTCTGGTAGGGTTTTGGTCTAGTCTGGTAGGTTTTTTGAGTAATCTGGTAGGATTTTGGAGTAGTCTTGTAGGGTTTTGGTGTAATCTGGTCGGGTCTTGGTGTAGTCTTCTAGGATTTCGGAGCGTTCTAATAGGGTTTTGGTGTAGTCTGGTAGGGTTTTGGTGTAGATATGTAGAGATTTGTTGAAGTCTGGTAGAGTTTTGCGTAATCTGTTAGGGCTTTGGTGTTATCTGATAGGGTTTTGGATAGATCTGATAGAGATTTGGTGTAGTCTTGAAGGGTTTTGTGTAGTCTTGTATGTTTTTGGAGTGGTCTGGTAGGGTTTTGTTAGATGGCTTTGATGTGATTAAAGAAGTGCTGGGGTGTGGGGAATTGAGGTGTTACTGTGTCAATAGAAGAGTGGATGTGTTACTGTGTCAATGGAAGAGTTCATGTGTTACTGTATCAATGGAAGAGTGGAAGTATTACTGTGTCATCGGAAGTGTTGATGTGTTACTGTGTCAATGGAAGAGTGTATGTGTTACTGTGTCAATGAAACGGTCCATGTGTTAATATGTCAAGTGAAGAGTGGATGTGTTACTGTGTCGATCGAAGAGTTGATGCGTTACCTTGTCAATGAAAGAGGGGATGTGTTACTGTGTCAATTAAAGAGATTTTGTGTTAATGTATCAATGGAAGAGTGAATGTTTATTGCGTCAATGGAAGAGTTATGTGTTACTGTGTCAAGGGAAGAGTGGATGTGTTACTGTGTCTATGGAAGAATTGATGCGTTACCTTGTCAATGAAAGAGAGGATGTTTTACTGTGTCAATGGAAGAGGGAATGTGTTACTGTGTCAATGAAAGAGAGGATGTGTTACTGTGTCAATGGAAGAGTTGCTCTGTTACTGTGTCAATGGAAGAGTTCATGTGTTAATGTGTCAATGGAAGAGTGGATGTGTTACTGTGTCAATGGAAGAGTGGATGTGTTGATGTGTCATTGAAAGAGTTGATGCGCTACTGTGTCAATGGAAGAGTTGATGTGTTACTGTGTCAATGGAAGAGTGGATGTGTTACTGTGTCAATGAAAGAGTGGATGTGATACTGTGTCAATGGAAGAGTGGATGTGTTACTGTGTCAATGGAAGAGTGGATGTGTTGCTGTGTCATTGAAAGAGTTGATGCGCTACTGTGTCAATGAAAGATTTGATGTGTTACTGTGTCAATGGAATAGTGGATGTGTTACTGTGTCATTTTGCTGTTTTGCAGAATGAATGGGGCATGTATGTGTTTAATGTGGGAATTAAGTTGTTTGTGTCAGGAATGTGTCCTGTGTGTTTCTTGTAAGCAGACGACTTGACGGTCTTTTCTTTTAATTTAAGCGTAATATTCGCCGTTTCTACTAGTTTATTTAAAAATGGCAATGCTAACCATAGGAGCTGGCTCTTTGCCTTTTAGATCATCTGTTAGGAATCTATCACTGTCATTTTCATTAATTTTTCTTTTCTTTTTGCTTGTCTTTTGGTCTTTAAGTTTATCTCTTGATCTATATGTTTACCTTTTGGTCTTTATGTTTGCCTTTTAGTCTTTATGTTTACCTTCAATGTGGCAAAATCTGTGTTAAAAATTTCTGCTCTCCTTAGAACTTCCTCTAGTTTTTTGTTTTGTTTTCATAGTACATTGGTTTTGGCTTAGATTTACGCCTTCCATTAAAGAGGTTACTTAAAAGAGATCAATCCCTAGGTCCTTCTCAGCGGAGGTGTGATTCTGCAGGTTTCTGTTTCCATGTATTTCTTCTTGGTTTTCTTGAAGCTATTTTCTCTCGTCCGATTTAGACTTATTTTGTTTTTACAGCTGGATTATTTTCTCTGTTGTTATAACAGCGTGGTCTATATTTATTTCCCAGAAAAGTTTGCTTTTCCTCTTTCAACCTCTTTGCATACTTAGATAGTTAGATAGGCAGCTTCTAATCTACTTAGATAGGCAGCTTCTAATCTACTTAGATAGGCAGCTTCTATCTACTTAGATATGTAGCTTCTAATCTACTTAGATAGGCAGCTTCTAATCTACTTAGATAGGTAGCGTCTAATCTACTTAGATAGGCAGCTTCTAATCTACTATATATAGGTAGCTTCTAATCTACTTAGATAGGCAGCTTATAATCTATTTAGATAGGTAGCTTCTACAGGTAGCTTCTACGTTACTTAGATAGGTAGCTCCTAATCTACTTAGATAGGAAGCTTCTAATCTACTTAGATAGGCAGCTTCTATCTACTTAGATATGTAGCTTCTAATCTACTTAGATAGGCAGCTTCTAATCTACTTAGATAGGTAGCTTCTAATCTACTTAGATAGGCAGCTTCTAATCTACTTAGATAGGTAGCGTCTAATCTACTTAGATAGGCAGCTTCTAATCTACTTATATAAGTAGCTTCTAATCTACTTAGATAGGCAGCTTCTAATCAATTTAGATAGGTAGCTTCTACGTTACTTAGATAGGTAGCTCCTAATCTACTTAGATAGGAAGCTTCTAATCTACTTAGATAGGTAACTTCTACGTTACTTAGATAGGTAGCTTCTAATCTACTTAGATAGGTAGCTTCTAATCTACTTAGATAGGCAGCTTCTAATCTACTTAGATAGGCAGCGTCTAATCTACTTAGATTAGGCAGCTCCTAAACAACTTAGATTAGGTAGCTTCTAATCTACTTAGATAGACAGCTCCTAATCTACTTAGATAGACAGCTCCTAATCTACTTAGATAGACAGCTCCTAATCTACTTAGATAGGCTGCATCTAATCTACTTAGATAGGTAGCTCCTAATCTACTTAGATAGGTAGCTTCTAATCGCCACACTATTAATAAATCCTGAAACATTACTATTACACCAAATGATTTAAAATACCCCCACAGGCGGCGCCCCTCCTTGCTATAGCTGTTCAAATGTTTATTTCAGATTATTACCAAACATTTATATTCAATAACGTTATACATTAGAAAAAGTCCGCACGTGTCTCTGAGACCGCATTGTGTATAGTCTGCTGTCGCCAGGTAAGTCGCGAGATTATTTTGTTGGCTGGAACCACCAGTGAGTTCCTATAATGATTACTGATTTACCTGCTTGATCCGCGCACAGCTAACATACCAACAAGTTCTTGTATTAATAAGTCATCACGTCGGTAAGTTTATTACTACTAAGCAGGCTTTTCATGGCTATATATTTTTGACCTATATAGCAAAGGCTTATCATGTCTATATGTAGTTGGCTTATCAAACATAGGCCTATATAGCAAAGGCTGATCATATCTATATATGTTTGGCTTATCATGGACAGGAATATATAACAAAGGCTGATCATGTCTACATATGATTGGCTCTTCATGCACATGCCTATATAACAAAGGCTGATCATGTCTACATATGATTGGCTCTTCATGCACATGCCTATATAACAAAGGCTGATCATGTCTACATATGATTGGCTCTTCATACACATGCCTATATAACAAAGGCCCAAGCCTATGTAGCTGTTGGCTTATCATGTATACAGCAATGGCGTATTATGTCTAATTTCTTAACATACCTACAAAGTCTTGTGTTTATCAGTGGTCATGTCTATGTAGCACATGCTTATGATATATACAGAAATTGCTTATTATGTCTCTATATCATAAGCTTATCACAACTAAACAGAATAAGGTCATCATGTTATTATATCATAGCATTATCTTGTCTTTACATCAAAGTCTTATTATGTCAACACAGGCTTATATCACATACAAATAGATCAATATTTCTTTCAATTTAGTGTATTATCATCCACTCACCTTTGCAATTGCCTAGGGATATTTAGCCAGGTCTATATAGTGGCATTAGGGTATTTAGTAAGGTTGATATGGCAGCATGGGGTTATTCAGTGAGGTCTAAATAGTGGCATTAGGGTATTAATAAGCTGTATATAAGGGTATTTAGTCTTTATATAGGGGTATCAAGTTTTATTTAGGGGTATCGAGTCTTCATTTAGGGGTATTTCAGTCCAGTCGACGTGTTGCTAAGAAAACTTGAACAAATCCAATACTTGGTCACTACAATCACAGAAAATGTAACACATGGTTAATACATCAAACAGATGGTAACTACATCAAACACATGGTCTATACTATAACAGACATGGTCATTACTTTGAGACACATAGTCACTAAAAACACACGTGGTCACTAACATCACACACATGGTCACTACCATCACACACATGGTCACTACCATCCCAGACATGATCTCTACTATCACACACATGGTCTCTACTATCACAGACATGGTCTCTACTATCACACACATGGTCATTACTATCACAGACATGGTCTTTACTATCACACACATGGTCTCTACCATCACAGACATGGTCTCTACTATCACAGACATGGTCTCTACTATCACACACATGGTCTCTACTATCACACACATGGTCTTTACTATCACACACATGATCTCTACTATCACACAAATGGTCTCTACTATCACACACATGGTCTCTACTATCACACACATGGTCTCTACTATCACAAACATGGTCTCTACTATCACACACATGGTCTCTACTATCAAACACATGATCTCTACTATCACACACATGGTCTCTACTATCACAGACATGGTCTCTACTATCACACACATGGTCTCTAATATAACACACATGGTCTCTACCATCACAGACATAGTCTCTACTATCACACACATGGTCACTACCATGACACACATGGTCTCTACTATCACAGACATGGTCTCTACTATCACACACATGGTCTCTACTATCACACACATGGTCTCTACTATCATACACATGGTCTCTACTATCACACACATGGTCTCTACTATCACACACATGGTCTCTACTATCACAAACATGGTCTCTACTATCACACACATGGTCTCTACTATCACACACATGATCTCTACTATCACACACATGGTCTCTACTATCACAGACATGGTCTCTACTATCACACACATGGTCTCTACTATCACACACATGGTCTCTACTATCACACACATGGTCTCTACTATCACACACATGGTCTCTACTATCACACACATGGTCTCTACTATCACACACATGGTCTCTACCATCACAAACATGGTCTCTACTATCACACACATGTTCACTACTATCAAACACATGGTCTCTACTATCACACACATGGTCACTACTATCACACACATGGTCACTACCATCCCAGACATGATCTCTACTATCACACACATGGTCTCTACTATCACAGAAATGGTCTCTACTATCACACACATGGTCACTACTATCACAGGCATGGTCTTTACTATCACACACATGGTCACTACCATCACAGACATGATCTCTACTATCACAGACATGGTCTCTACTATCACACACATGGTCTCTACTATCACACACATGGTCTTTACTATCACACACATGATCTCTACTATCACGTACATGGTCTCTACTATCACACACACGGTCTCTACTATCACACACATGGTCTCTACTATCACAAACATGGTCTCTACTATCACACACATGGTCTCTACTATCACACACATGATCTCTACTATCACACACATGGTCTCTACTATCACACACATGGTCTCTACTATCACAAACATGGTCTCTACTATCACACACATGGTCTCTACTATCACACACATGATCTCTACTATCACACACATGGTCTCTACTATCACAGACATGGTCTCTACTATCACACACATGGTCTCTACTATCACACACATGGTCTCTAATATCACACACATGGTCTCTACCATCACACACATGGTCTCTACCATCACAAACATGGTCTCTACTATCATACACTTGGTCTCTACTATCACACACATGGTCTCTACTATCACAGACATGGTCTCTACTATCACACACATTGTCTCTACTATCACACACATGGTCTCTACTATCACACACATGGTCTCTAACATCACACACATGGTCACTACTATCACACACATGGTCTCTACTATCACACACATGGTCTCTATCATACAACACATGGTCTCTACTATCACAAACATGGTCTCTACTATCACACACATTGTCTCTACTATCACACACATGGTCTCTACTATCACACACATGGTCTCTACTATCACACACATGGTCTCTACCATCACACACATGGTCTCCACTATCACACACATGGTCTCTACTATCACACACATGGTCTCTACTATCACACACATGGTCTCTACTATCACACACATGGTCTCTATCATCACACACATGGTCTCTACCATCACAAACATGGTCCACTATAATCACACACATGGTCACTACTATCACACACATGGTCTCTACTATCACACAAATGGTCACTACTATCACACACATGGTCTCTACTATCACACACATGGTCACTGCTATCACACACATGGTCACTGCTATCACACACATGGTCACTACCATCACAGACATGGTCTCTACTATCACTCACATGGTCTCTACTATCACACACATGGTCTCTATCATCACACACATGGTCTCTACTCTATCACACACATGGTCACTGCTATCACACACATGGTCACTACCATCACAGACATGGTCTCTACTATCACTCACATGGTCTCTACTATCACACACATGGTCTCTATCATCACACACATGGTCTCTACCATCACACACATGGTCTCTACTATCACATACATGGTCACTACTATCACACACATGGTCTCTACTATCACACACATGTCCACTACTATCACACACATGGTCTCTACTATAACACACATGGTCACTGCTATCACACACATGGTCTCTACCATCACACACATGGTCACTGCTATCACACACATGGTCACTACTATCACACACATTGTCTCTACCATCACACAAATGGTCACTGCTATCACACACATAGTCTCTACTATCACACACATGGTCACTACTATCACACACATGGTCTCTTTTATCACAGACATGGTCATTACTATCACAGATTTGGTCACTACATCACACACATGGTCACTACTATCACATACATGGTCACTACATCACACACATGGTCACTACTATCACACACATGATCTCTACTATCACAAACATGGTCACTGCTATCACACACATGGTCACTACTATTACACACATGGTCTCTACCATCACACACATGGTCACTACTATCACACACATGGTCTCTACTATCACACACATGGTCACTGTTATCACACACATGGTCTCTACAATCACACACATCGTCACTGCTATCACACACATGGTCACTGCTATCACACACATGGTCTCAACCATCACACACATGATAACTGCTATCACACACATGGTCACTACTATTACACACATGGTCACTGCTATCACACACATGGTTACTTCTATCACAGACATTGTCTCTACTATCACATACATGGTCTCTACTATCACAGACATGGTCTCTACCATAAAACACATGGTCACTGCTATCACACACATGGTCACTACTATCACACACATGGTCTCTACTATCATACACATGGTCACTGCTATCACACACATAGTCACTGCTATCACACACATGGTCTCTACTATCACACACATGGTCTCTACTATCACACACCTGGTCTGTACTATCACACACATGGTCTCTACTATCACACACCTGGTCTCTATCATCACACACATGGTCTCTACCATCACACACATGGTCTCTACTATCACACACATGGTCACTACTATCACACACATGGTCTCTACTATCACACACATGGTCACTACTATCACACACATGGTCTCTACTATCACACACATGGTCACTGCTATCACACACATGGTCACTACCATCACAGACATGGTCTCTACTATCACTCACATGGTCTCTACTATCACACACATGGTCTCTATCATCACACACATGGTCTCTACCATCACACACATGGTCTCTACTATCACATACATGGTCACTACTATCACACACATGGTCTCTACTATCACACACATGTTCACTACTATCACACACATGGTCTCTACTATAACACACATGGTCACTGCTATCACACACATGGTCTCTACCATCACACACCTGTTCACTGCTATCACACACATGGTCTCTACTATCACACACATGGTCTCTACCATCACACACATGGTCACTGCTATCACACACATAGTCTCTACTATCACACACATGGTCACTACTATCCCACACATGGTCTCCACCATCACACACATGGTCACTGCTATCACACACATGGTCAATACTATCACACACATGGTCTCTACTATAACACACATGGTCACTACTATCACAAACATGGTCTCTTTTATAACACAGATGGTCTCTACCATCACACACATGGTCACTGCTATCACATACATGGTCACTACTATTACACACATGGTCTCTACCATCACACACATGGTCACTACTATCACACACATGGTCTCTACAATCACACACATGGTCACTGCTATCACACATATGGTCACTGCTATCACACACATGGTCTCAACCATCACACATGATAACTGCTATCACACACATGGTCACTACTATCACACACATGGTCACTGCTATCACACAAATGGTCACTTCTATCACAGCCATTGTCTCTAGTATCACAGACATGGACTCTACTATCACAGACATGGTCTCTACCATCAAACACATGGTCACTGCTATCACACACATGGTCACTACTATCACACACATGGTCTCTACTATCACACACATGGTCACTGCTATCACACACATAGTCACTTTTATCACACACATGCTCTCTACCATCACACACATGGTCACTGCTATCACACACATGGTCACTGCTATCACAGACATGGTCTCTACTGTCACACACATGGTCACTGCTATCACAGACATGGTCACTACTATCACAGACATGTTCTCTACTATCACAGACATGGTCAATACTATCACAGACATGGTCACTACATCACACACATGGTCACTACTATCACATACATGGTCACTACATCACACACATGGTCACTACATAACACACATGGTCACTACATCACACACACGGTCTCTACTATCACACACATGATCTCTACTATCACACACATGGTCTCTACTATCACACACATGGTCTCTACTATAACACACATGGTCTCTACCTTCACAGACATGGTCTCTGCTATCACAGACATGGTCACTACTATCACAGACATGGTCTCTACTATCACACACATGGTCTCTACTATCACACACATTGTCACTACTATCACACACATGGTCTCTACTATCACACACATGGTCACTACTATCACAGACATGGTCTCTACTATCACAGACATGGTCTCTACTATCACAGACATGGTCACTACTATGACAGACATGGTCTCTACTATCACAGACATGGTCTCTACTTGTCAACTCCTACACGTCTTCTTGGATTGATTACATTCGTCAGTTCTTTCATACGTTGAAGCGTCGTACTATTCTAACTATCAATTAACAAACTCAACTCCTTTTCATAATAACTATAACTTTAATATCTAAGTAAATATAATAAACATCCTATCACTCCAAGGTTCCACTCAAGACTGCCGCACGACTACAACATACGTCACAACACTGCATAGACAATACGTCACGACTCAGCATAAAAATACGTCATAAATACAATGGCGGGAAGAGCGTTCACTAACTATAATAGTCAAGCGCGGGAAACACGTTCAACAGCTAATGAACATAATATTGAGTCGCAACAATTCCTAATGAACGCTCATACTCGACATATCCCCCCTCTTTCATTTCAGATTTTACTCAGGGAGTGAAATCGTCACCAGACATACAAAATTTACATCAATTACATCAAGAAGTTATAACTTTAATATCTAAGTAAATATAATAAACATCCTATCACTCCAAGGTTCCACTCAAGACTGCCGCACGACTACAACATACGTCACAACACTGCATAGACAATACGTCACGACTCAGCATAAAAATACGTCATAAATACAATGGCGGGAAGAGCGTTCACTAACTATAATAGTCAAGCGCGGGAAACACGTTCAACAGCTAATGAACATAATATTGAGTCGCAACAATTCCTAATGAACGCTCATACTCGACATATCCCCCCTCTTTCATTTCAGATTTTACTCAGGGAGTGAAATCGTCACCAGACATACAAAATTTACATCAATTACATCAAGAAGAACCCTTCATCCATATGAATGGTCCTTATAAAAAAACATTATTTAGGTATCACTGAAAATCAAACAGATTTATGATATACTGCAATAAAATAAACAATCCATCGTACATAATTTTACATGCAATTCAAGAGTTAAAAATTCATGTACCACAATAAAAATCAGACCATTGAAATTGAATGTCAACGTTAATTTTCATTTTTCATACCAATAAAAATAATTATATTTGTATCTCAAAAATCCGGGCAAATACATCAATATCCTTACTGAATTTGCAACTATAACTAAGTTAATCCAAATCATATCATCAAAAAGGTGTATTTTTAAATAAAACCAATGGTCATCACTATAGAAACACAAAACTATCTAACATTATTACAGGTGAGAGATGTCTCACCACAATTTGAGCAGCCTTTATTTGCTCTTAAATAACACAGCTACAGATGGCGGGACATATCTTTTGTCCGTGGATTTCACAACTTTATGCTTCAACATGTTTATTATAATTAAAATTATCTCTCCCTGTTCTTTTGACCCGTGGTCATAACTCATGTGAAATCTCAGTTTTACAATACATATTTTTAAATTGTTACAAAATGAAAAACGAGTCTCATAAAAAAGAAACTCAAACAAATCAGGAACTTCAGGGCAATCATGGCAATAGTTCATTTTAACAGATTCATTTTGTTTAACAATACAATCAAAAGCCTCACCTCCCAACTCATGGACCTGACAACTCACCTCCTCTTGAAAATCATAAACAAGTGCACCTTTAGAGCTGGCAGCGCTCTCTTTAACACTTTCAACATTGGTTTCCAACTTAATGTTAGAGCACTCCTGGCTCTCAAAATCTGGACAACCTTCACTCACATTACTTGGGAATTTATTTTCATTACAACTATCTGTAACAATATGTACATTTGAGCAGCCCTGGCTCACATTTACAGGTGATTCATTATCATTACAGCTATCCGTAGCAATATGAAAATCTGAGCAGCCCTGGCTCACACTACCTATTGATTCATCATCAATACAGCTCTCTGTAATACTATACAATTTTGAGCAACCCCTGCTCATAACAACTTGTGATACATTTCCATTGCAGATCTCTGCAGTAACATCAAAACCTGAGCACACCTGGCTCACATTATCAACTAATTCATATTCATTACCAGTACATATCTCTGTAAAAATATCAACATTTGAGCAACCTTTGCTCACATTACACAGTGAACCATTTACATCACAATAGTTACCGGTATCAACAACAATTTTCTCTCCTTCCCCCACCTCAGGGATTACACTCACCTCATCAACTTCACAGAAAAAATCAACTTCAGGACCTACATTATCTGATGGCTCACCATGAGATACAACAAAAATCATGTCCTCAGACATTAGAACAGGGTTCTCTTTGATTTCAATGCCGCCCGTTTCCATAACAACCAATTCATTACATGCTGTGGCGCTGGGA
>CAXITT010000589.1:31239-64138 GCA_964033795.1 Lymnaea stagnalis | reverse complement strand
AACTTGATAACGGGCAGGGCGTAGTTATTTCACTGGAACTGGACACGAGGTTAGTAACTTGATAACGGGCAGGGCGTAGTTATTTCACTGGAACTGGACACGAGGTTAGTAACTTGATAACGGGCAGGACGTAGTTATTTCACTGGAACTGAACAGGACGTTGGCAACTTGATGAGGGAAAGGACGTAGGTGGTTGATGTAGTTACTGGCGTATGCAACTCATATAAACTTGACACACGGTGGCAGTGGGGCTCCGACATTGAAATACGGGAACATGCGACGATGGTTGTAACTTCACCAAAGTTGAATAATAAGAATGTTCTTGTAATTTACCTCAAGTATGAAAATAACGAGGTTCACCAATCCCGGATGAGAAGCCCCCATGTCAACTCCTACACATCTTCTTGGATTGATTACATTCGTCAGTTCTTTCATACGTTGAAGCGTCGTACTATTCTAACTATCAATTAACAAACTCAACTCCTGTTCATAATAACTATAACTTTAATATCTAAGTAAATATAATTAGCGTCGTACTATTCTAACTATCAATTAACAAACTCAACTCCTGTTCATAATAACTATAACTTTAATATCTAAGTAAATATAATAAACATCCTATCACTCCAAGGTTCCACTCAAGACTGCCGCACGACTACAACATACGTCACAACACTGCATAGACAATACGTCACGACTCAGCATAAAAATACGTCATAAATACAATGGCGGGAAGAGCGTTCACTAACTATAATAGTCAAGCGCGGGAAAAGCGTTCAACAACTAATGAAAATAATATTGAGTCGCAACAATTCCTAATGAACGCTCATACTCGACACTACTATCACAGACATGGTCTCTACTATCACAGACATGTTCTCTACTATCATAGACATGGTCATTACTATCACAGATATGGTCACTACATCACACACATGGTCACTACTATCACATACATGGTCACTACATCACACACATGGTCACTACATCACACACATGGTCACTACATCACACACACGGTCTGTACTATCACACACATGGTCTCTACTATCACACACATGATCTCTACTATCACACACATGGTCTCTACTATCACACACATGGTCTCTACTATCACAGACATGGTCACTAGATCACACACATGGTTACTACATCAAACACATGGTCACTAGATCACACACATGATCTCTAATATAACAGACATGGTCACTAGATCACACACATGGTCTCTACTATCACAGACATGGTAAATAGATCACACACATGGTCACTACTATCACAGACATGGTCACTAGATCACACACATGGTCTCTACTATCACAGACATGGTCACTAGATCACACACATGGTCTCTACTATCACAGACATGGTCACTAGATCACACACATGGTCACTACTATCACAGACATGGTCACTGCTATCACAGACATGGTCTCTACTATCACAGACATAATCACTAGATCACACACATGGTCACTACCATCACAGACATGGTCACTAGATCACACACATGGTCTCTACTATCACAGACATGGTCACTAGATCACACACATGGTCTCTACTATCAAAGACATGGTCACTAGATCACACACATGGTCACTACTATCACAGACATGGTCACTAGATCACACACATGGTCTCTACTATCACATACATGGTCAGTAGATCACACACATGGTCACTACTATCACAGACATAGTCACTAGATCACACACATGGTCTCTACTATCACAGACATGGTCACTACTATCACAGACATGTTCTCTACTATCACAGACATGGTCAATACTATCACAGACATGGTCACTACATCACACACATGGTCACTACTATCACATACATGGTCACTACATCACACACATGGTCACTAGATCACACACATGGTCTCTACTATCACAGACATGGTCTCTACTATCACACACATGGTCACTACTATCACAGACATGGTCACTAGATCACACACATGGTCTCTACTATCACAGACATGGTCACTAGATCACACACATGGTCTCTACCATCACAGACATGGTCACTAGATCACACAGATGGTCACTACTTTTACAGACATGGTCACTAGATCACACACATGGTCTCTACTATCACAGACATGGTCACTACATCACACACATGATCTCTACTATCACAGACATGGTCTCTACTATCACTCACATTGTCTCTACTATAACACACATGGTCTCAACTATCACATACATGGTGTCTACTATCACACACATGGTCTCTACTATCACACACATGATCTCTACTATCACACACATGGACTCTACTATATCACACATGGTCTCTACTATCACATGCATGGTGTCTACTATCACACATATGGTGTCTACTATCATAGACATGGTCCTTATTTTCAGACATATAGTCACTAACAACACACGTGGTAACTACCAACCAATCATATGGTCAATACATCAATCAAATGGTCACTACCATCAAACAAATGGTCAGAACCATCAATCAATTGGTTACTACCATAAAACAAATGGTCACTACCATCAATCAAATTGTCACTACCATAAAACAATAATCACTACCATCAAACAATTGGTCTCCTTCATTATTCCTATACGGAAGGTCATGCAAATTCTATTTAGATGTAGACCTCTGATGTCGGGTGTGGTGAAGGTCAGATATATTCAAGTTAGATGAAGCCTGAAGAGTTGCAGAAAAAAGGAATCCAGCAGCAGTCTTTAAGTTGCCGTTCCCTTCATCTCACCAAATTCTACACACATCCGTTTCCAAGGACCTCCAATGGTAGCTGCTTAAATCAAGGAGACACATCAAGCACTGCTGTACCTACATAATGCCTACCCCATTGATGGTGGAGTGAGGGCCAATCCCAATAACTCGTCTACTTGAAGGCAGAGGTTGCTTGTGATGGTGATGTTAAAGCCCCTTTGTTCTTCCAATTAGTGGTGTGGTTAGATGTAACTAAGTGCAGTTAGGATTAAGGAGAAATTTAATGATAAGAGTTAAAGCAAGGTTCATGGCACAAGCGGGGCATTAGGTCATGGATGGCATCAGGATCACAGCACCAGCGTGGCATTAGATCATGGATGGCATCAGGATCACGGCACATTGTGGCATTTGGTCATGGACGACATCAGGATCACGGCACAAGCGTGGCATTAGGTCATGGATGGCATCAGGATCACGGCAAAAGCGTGGCATTAGGTCATTGGATGGCATCAGGACCACGGCACAACCGTGGCATTAGGGCATGGATGGCATCAGAATCAAGGCACAAGCGTGGCATTTGTTTATGGAAGTCATCAGGATCACGGCACACGCGTAGCATTAGGTCATGGATGGCATCAGGATCATGGCACAAGTGTGGCTTTGGTCATGGAAGTCATCAGGATCACGGCACAAGCGTGGCTTTGGTCATGGAATTCATCAGGATCACGGCACAAGCGTGGCATTAGGTCATGGATGACATCAGGATCACGGCACAAGCGTGGCATTATGTCATGGATGGCATCAGGATCACGGCACAAGCGTGGCATTATGTCATGGATGGCATCAGGATCACGGCACAAGCTTGACATTAGGTCATGGATGGCATCAGGATCACGGCACAAGCGTGGCATTATGTGAAGGATGGCATCCCTTTGTGATCTTAAGTTAGGAGTAGCATTTGGTCCTGATTAACCACATCGGGTGATGTCAAATTAGTAGTCAAATTGGGTCCAGGGCTACCTAACCCTGTTATGTCAAGTTAAAAGTGGTGGTTAGTCCTTGGTTATCTCACCTTATAATGTTAAGTTACGAGTAGTCATTAGTCCTGAGTTATCTGCCCTTGTAATGTAAAGTTTAGAGTGTGAGTTAGTCTAGCCATCAGTTACCTGATCTTGTCGTGTTAATTAAGAAGGGACAATTAAACTGTTTTAGATCTCTAATTTAGTGTAGAATAATTCAAAACTATATTCAAGTGTGCGACAAAATGCATCCTTGCAATGTAAATAAAAGATCAACCATTTTGCAACAGACCCAATTTCTAATTGATTTTTTTTTCCCGTCAAATTCAATGTTTACAAATATTTTCAAGATTTAAATTAAGGAGAAAAAATAATAGGCTAAAACTAGACTTCAGTTAAAATTAGATAATATTCTTTTTGTTAATTGATGTTTAAATGAATGTTTCTATAGAAATTGGTGATGTTTAAATTATTTTTTAGAGATGTTATTTGATGTTTTCCCCGTTAGATTAAGTATTGATAGATGTTGCTAGTACTTGATTTTGTTGTTGTAATAATAGAGCCTTGCCTCCATTACTGGGCCAGTGACAAAGCTGAGAACAAGTAGCGTACGTATATAACACTTTGGCTTTTTCTGTTTCCCATCTGACATACAGATATCAACATCTTGTGTAGGTACGGAAGACATTAACTATGATGTCACGAGTATACAAGTGTGGCGCCAGTATGGAGGTGCAGCTCGCATCGCTCGAGGTGGGAGTGAGGGCCGGCGCATGATCGGAGAGACGCCATGGCGAAAGTGAGCAACTAAAAGTTTTACACTAGAGACGGCTCGGGACGACTCTATATGTGCGAAGGGAAATCGTCTGATGACAGCAGATTAATTTGTACTTAAAGTTGATGCATTTAGTCAGACAGCACAGGCAGCAGTATATGGATTTGGTCCAACACATGAATGCCACAATTGATTACATAGCGCCGAAAAAGTATTGCAGTGCTGATACTCAATCAATGATGTTTGATGACAGACTGTATACAGGCTTTGTTGTCAGAGTGTATAGAGGCTTCGGTGACAGATTTGATAGAGGGTTTGATAACAGACTATATAGACATTTTGGTGACAGACTATATAGACATTTTGGTGACAGACTAGACTAATGGCCAGGTCCCTTGATCACTGGCCAGATCCTTTGTCTAATGGTATCGTCCCATAACTAATATCCAGGTCTCTTGACTAATGGCCAGGTCTCTTAACGAATGGCCAGGCCAGTTGACTAATGGTTCAAGATGGGACTGACTGGTTTACGACACCAGGCTCCGTCTACCAGCATTCTTTTCTTATAGGAAACATGTGCCACATGTTGGGTCCAGGTTGATGGATCTAATTATAGCTCACATGCGTAGTCTACATTAAGCTAGTTAGGCACTTACGTTTCTTGGTAAGCATATTTCCGACTGCCGTCACCTTCCAGTTTTACTAGAGGCCGAGTGTGGGTGAATGTGACCACATGTGGCTGAGTTAAACCAAGTGTCCGAGTGTTGCCGTGTGTAGGTTCCGCGTGGTTGATTGTGGCATAGTTTTGATGCTGTAGGAGTTTTCCGAAAATAGCTCAGTGATCTGTGACTGACAGAATAAGATTAAGGTCGCTACATGTCACTGACGGTTGTCCTCAGAGCTGAGTGGGACTTAAGGTTGTTCATAGGGCTGATTGTGACAGAACTTTGTCCTAAGGGTTCATTGTGACCGGATGTTTCCTTATGGCCGATTGTGACAGAAGGTTGTCCATAGGGCTGATTGTGACAGAAGTTTGTTTTAAGCGCTGATTGTGACAGAAGGTTGTCTTTAGGGCTGATTGTGACCGATGTTGTCTTTGTGGCTGATTGTGACAGAAGGTTGTCCTAAGGGCTGATTGCGACAGAAGGTTGTCCTTAGGGCTGAGTGTGAATGTAGGCTATCCATAGGGCTGATTGTGAATAAAGGTTGTCTTTAGGGCTGATTGTGACAGAAGGTTGTCCTTAGGGCTGAGTGTGACAGAAGGTTGTCCTTGGGGGTGATTGTGACAGAAGGTTGCCATTTGGGCTGATTGTGACAGAATGTTGTCCTTAGGGCTGATTGTGACAGAAGCTTGTCCTTAGGGCTGATTGTGACAGAAGGTTGTCCTTTGGACTGATTGTGACAGAAGGTTGTCCTTAGGGCTGATTGTGACAGAAGGTTGTCCTTAGGGCTGATTGTGACAGAAGCTTGTCCTTAGGGCTGATTGTGACTGAAGGTTGTCCTTGGAACTGATTGTGAGCGAAGGTTTTCTATAGGGTGGATTGTGACAGAAGGTTGTGTTTTGGGCTGAGTGTGACAAATGGTTATCCTTAGGGTTGAGCGTGACTAAAGGTTGTCTATAGGGCTGATTGTGACAGAAGGTTTTGTTTTTGGCTCATTGTAATAGAAGGTTGTGTTTTTGGCTCATTGTAATAGAAGGTTTTCCTTAGGGCTGAGAGTGACAGAAGGTTGTCCTTAGTGCTGAGTGTGACAGAAGGTTGTCCTTAGGGCTGATCGTGACACAACCTTGTCCCAAGGGCTCATTGTGACCGGATGTTGTCCTTAGGGCTGAGTGTGACAGAGGGTTGCCGTTAGTGCTTATTGGGGCTAAAAATAAATAAATACGTTTCTGAAAGATTGAAAGAATTGTTTCTGTATGACGTGCCAAATAAAATAAATCCACTAAGACTCTACAGCTATAGCAAAGTCCCTTTGTATGGAATGTGTGAGAACCTTTTTATATACTTTTTACTTTGTTATCTGTGGAGGTGGGGGTCACAGGGATGCTTCATGGATTGATGTACGCTCATGGATTATTTTATGGATCGATGTACGCTCCTGGATTTGTTTGTGTGTTACACCAGATACAACAGACATTTTCTGTGTAAGTAATTGGGTAATTGGGTAATTGGGGTATAGAACAACGAAGCCAATGCGTAGACCTTAGCATAACAATTATCATAATAGTATACCATAACAATATATCATAATAGTATACCATAACAATATATTATAATAGTATACCATAAAAATATATCATAATAGTATACCATAACAATATATCATAATAGTATACCATAACAATATATTATAATAGTATACCATAACAATATATCATAATAGTATACCATAACAATATATCATAATAGTATACCATAAAAATATATCATAATAGTATACCATAACAATATATCATAATAGTATACCATAACAATATATCATAATAGTATACCATAACAATATATCATAATAGTATACCATAACAATATATTATAATAGTATACCATAACAATATATCATAATAGTATACCATAACAATATATCATAATAGTATACCATAACAATATATCATAATAGTATACCATAACAATATATCATAATAGTATACCATAACAATATATTATAATAGTATACCATAACAATATATCATAATAGTATACCATAACAATATATCATAATAGTATACCATAACAATATATTATAATAGTATACCATAACAATATATCATAATAGTATACCATAGAAATATATCATAATAGTATACCATAACAATATATCATAACACTATAACATAATAATATACCATAACAATATACCATAACAATATGCCATAACAATATACCATAACAATATGTTATAACAATATATCATAAAAAGATGTCATAGCAATATACCATAACAATATACCATAACAATATACCATAACAATATACCATAACAATATGCCATAACAATATACCATAACAATATACCATAACAATATCTCATAACAATATACCATAACAATATACCATAACAATATGCCATAACAATATACCATAACAATATACCATAACAATATACCACAACAATTACCATAACAAGTTATTGCATAAAGATTTTAGAGCAGTTTCTTAAAATGACAAACGTTTTTTCCTCCAAATCTAAAGTTTGCTGATTAGTTTTGGCGTGCCCAGAATGTCCTACAAATCTACGTCACTTGGCATTGTTTTGATTTCTTGAGTGTTTCCTGCGTCAAGATCCGATCTGTAGGATTCCTAAGGACAGGTCTTGCTGCACTTGTTTCACCTCAGAGGGAGCAGACAGGAGAGAATTGAAAGCATTCTTACATTTGATTGCTGCTGGTTACGTCAGAAACATGAACTTTCGTGCAATAATAACTCTGTGGCGGAAGATGACGTGGTCTCTACATTACAAAGTCTGGATACAAAGGTGTCGCTCTGTGGCGGAAGATGACGTGGTCTCTACATTACAAAGTCTGGATACAAAGGTGTCGCTCTGTGGCGGAAGATGACGTGGTCTCTACATTACAAAGTCTGGATACAAAGGTGTCGCTCTGTGGCGGAAGATGACGTGGTCTCTACATTACAAAGTCTGGATACAAAGGTGTCGAGATATTTATCTGATTATTCTAATTTTAATATATTTTGATCCATATGTAATGTCTACAGTATACTAGACATTTGACACACACATATTGTCTCCATTCTATCTATACATTGATACAAATATGTTTTTTGCATTATATCTCGACATTTGAGCCACACACATTGTCTGCAGATATCTTATGACCCATTAACGTTAATTTTTTTTGGTGATGCCGAAAATTTCCAATGTCTTGTTTTACGTCATACGCCGGAGTGTGGGGTGCAGTGATTAGACTATGTAGAAAGCATTCTTTAGACTTACCCGTAGTTTCGATATCATCATGACGGCTATCCTTCGTACACCGTGTGTACATTTGTACATTTGTACACACGACTTTAACTGTAATTCTATACTTGAAATTTATAATTTTTTTGTATTCCGTCATATATATGTTTCACCTGAAGCAACTGGTCATCTTATCTCAGGGCTGGGACCATGCATAGCAGTTTGTTTTTTTAAACTTCACTACCCACTTGTTGTGAACGACTTTCTCTCTACTCGCATTTCCATCCCGTTCGTGGGGCACAATCCTTTGCATGGAGAGCAATTTGTTTGTTTAAACGCGTGACACCTTCAGACTTTCTCATGCACTGTTCACCTGGCGTACGGCTGGAATGGAGCACCGGGGGTCGAAGGAGGTGGGTTGACAGCGTCGTTCAAATTATCAGGGTGGATCGGTGGGTGGGTGGATGGATGGATTGGATGATAGATGAATGGGTGGATGGGTCGATGGGTGGATAGGTAGGTGGATGGATGGGTTGATGGATGGATGTGTGAATAGGTTAATTGGTCGATGCATGAATAGGTGAATGAATGAATAGATGAATGGATGGATGAATGAGTAGATGGATGGGTGGATGAAAGAATAGATGAATGGATGGATGAATGAGTAGATGGATGGGTGGATGGGTCGGTGGATGGGTGGATGAATGGTTGGGTGAATGGTTGGGTGAATGGGTGGATGGTTGAATGGATGGATGGATGGGTGGATGGATGAATGGGTGGATGGATGAATAGTTGGATGGATGGATGGGTGAATGAATGGATGGGTGAATGAATGGATGGTTGTATGGTTAGATGGGTGAATGGGTGAATAGGTGGTTGGATTGGTGGATGGATGGGTGGATGTGGATGGTGTCGGTGGATGGATGGATGGGTGAATGGGTGAATGGATGGATGGATAGATAGGTGTATGGGTGGATGGATTGGTTGATGGGTGAATGGATATGTGAATGTATAGATGGATGCGTGAATGAATGGATGGGTGAACTCGTGGGTGGGTGAATGGGTGGGTAGGTGAAAGTATGGGTTGGTGGATGGTGGGTAGGTGAAAGTATGGGTTGGTGGATGGGTGGGTAGGGGAATGTATGGGTTGGTGATGGGTGGGTAGGTGAAAGTATGGGTCGGTGGAGGGGTGGGTAGGTGAAAGTATGGGTTGGTGGATGGGTGGGTAGGGGAATGTATGGGTTGGTGATGGGTGGGTAGGTGAAAGTATGGGTTGGTGGAGGGGTGGGTAGGTGAAAGTATGGGTTGGTGGATGGGTGGGTAGGTGAAAGTATGGGTTGGTGGATGGGTGGGTAGGTGAAAGTATGGGTTGGTGGATGGGGGATGGGTGAATGGATGGATTGGTGAAGGGATAAATGGGTGGATGGGTAGATAGATTGATGGGTTAATGAATGGAAGGGTGGATAGGTAAATGGTTTGAGGGATGGATTTATGGATGGTTGGATGGATGGATGGGTGATTAGATGGATGGTAGATGGATAGATGACGGGATGGATGAGCTTAGATCTTTTTTAAGTCAGTACTACCGGGTTTGTGTAAGCATTCGATATTTTTAAAAAGTTAATAATTCAGCTTTGATCGATATTGCAAACTTTATATCTACATTCAAGTCAAATCATTTGTCCTTTAGAGTGTTCATAGAGTGCTACATAGAGTTCTACATTAGAGTGCTACATAGAGTGCTACATAGAGTGCTACATTAGAGTGCTACATAGACTGCTACATAGAGTGCTACATAGACTGCTACATTAGAGTGCTACATAGAGTGCTACATAGAGTGCTACATAGAGTGCTACATAGAGTGCTACATAGAGTGCTACATAGAGTGCTACATAGAGTGCTACATAGAGTGCTACATAGAGTGCTACATAGAGTGCTACATTAGAGTGCTACATAGAAGGCAACACAGAGTGCTCATTTATATTGATTCACAGACTTTAGTTGTTTCCATAGTGTGCGCATCTAGCTCAATTTACAGTATTTTTATTTGCGTATTGCATTTTAATTTAATTTTATAATACTTTTAAATCCTTTCTATCAAACTTCGCTTTATTTCTTGGCTGCCTGGCTGGGGTTGCTGGATGGCTGGCAAAAAATATTAGGACTGCTAATTGACCCACTTCCCGTCTCAAACTATCGAGCAGAATCTGGTATAAAGACACATTACCGATGACAAAACATGATATCAAATGTTCAGCCCCACTCCTCAAGCCCACAAAAACAAATCAGTGTTTCCTGCTTTTCCGGGGAAAGATGAAGGAAATAGGATGGTTCTGATTTTTCACGAAATAAAAATTCCCGATAACTGTGCTAAAATTAGATTCTAGTATTCTTAAATATCGCAGGTGCGTTTGGTACGTAATATTTGATAAGTTTCTCTGAAAAAGTTGGTGAATAAATCTGCGTTGGAAAAGTGGGTGGGTCATCCAATTATTAATATAATTCAAGGGCGTGACAATAATGTGCGGTTCTAGCCTTGGGAGGGGGGGGAAGCACCAATTGTGATTACTGTAAAGTTCGTTACGTGTAATCAAGTTTTCAGCCCCCACCACAATCGCTCAGTATTACAAAATAATTCTTGATGTCTACGACAAACTTTGTGTTTTTATGGGTCGTTTAATCTACTCTTTTATTCGTTCTAACTAGTTCGTTAATCGCTGTACCGTGATTTGGCAACGAGCTGCAGTTAGGTAGCATTGGTAGTTGTCTTTTTGAGAGTTAGTTTCTCGGCGTTTTGCCTGAGATCAAAGTAGCCTTGATTTTGCTCTGGTCATAGCATGAGATCAAGTAGCCTTGACTTTGTTCTGGTCCTGGCCAGATATCAAAGTAGGCTTGACTTTGTTCGGGTCCTGGCCAGATATTTTAAAGTAGCCTTGACTTTATTCTGGTCCTGGCCAGATATCAAAGTAGCCTTGACTTTGTTCTGGTCCTGGCCAGATATCAAAGTAGCCTTGACTTTGTTCTGGTCCTGGCCAGATATCAAAGTAGCCTTGACTTTATTCTGATCCTGGCCAGATATCAAAGTAGCCTTGACTTTGTTCTGGTCCTGGCCAGATATCAAAGTAGCCTTGACTTTGTTCTGGTCCTGGCCAGATATCAAAGTAGCCTTGACTTTATTCTGGTCCTGGCCAGATATCAAAGTAGCCTTGATTTTGCTCTGGTCATAGCATGAGATCAAGTAGCCTTGACTTTGTTCTGGTCCTGGCCAGATATCAAAGTAGCCTTGACTTTGTTCGGGTCCTGGCCAGATATTTTAAAGTAGCCTTGACTTTATTCTGGTCCTGGCCAGATATCAAAGTAGCCTTGACTTTGTTCTGGTCCTGGCCAGATATCAAAGTAGCCTTGACTTTGTTCTGGTCCTGGCCAGATATCAAAGTAGCCTTGACTTTTATCTACTCAAGGCCGGGATCGAACAGAAAGTTTGCTAGGGCCGAAACCCAAAAGGGCAGAGACTCTGAAAGAACAGACATTAAAAGTAGCCTCCGGTTTTACATACTGATGTATGGTTCAACAATTGAGTCCGTTTTAAGAATAGGCTCGTAATTGAACAATGCGTAACAAAGGAACTAACAGTAACAAGCATTATCAAACAGAAAAAAACATTAACAAACCTTAACAAACAGTAACACACATTAATAAACATTAACATACAATAACAAACAGTAACACGCATTAACAAACAGTAACAAACATAAACAAGCATTAACAAACAGTAACACGCATTAACAAACAATAAAAAACAGTAACAAGCATTAAAAAACAGTAACAAACAATAACAAACAGTAACAAACAGTAACAAACAGACACAAGCATTAACAAACAGGAACAAGCATTAAAAACATTAACAAACAGTAACAAACAGTAACAAACGGAAACAAGCTTTAACAAACAGTAACAAACAGTAAAAAACAGTAACAAACAGAGACAAGCATTAACAAACAGTAACAAACAGAAACAAACAGAAACAAACAGAAACAAACATTAACAAACAGTAACATACAGAAACAAACAGTAAAAACAGTAAAAAACAGTAACAAACAGAAACAAACTGTAAAAAACAGTAACACACAGTAACAAACAGTAACAAACAGTAACAAACATTTACAAACATTTACAAACAGTAACAAACAGTAACAAAGGAGTGTAAACCACCATGCAAAGAAAAACGATTCAAAAGTAAGTGATGGTAAAAAATATCAAATTTAATCGTACTATGAAAGTTAGATTTAACAAACAAATTCTGATAGACACAAAATAAAAACTTTAATTATTTACAGCACTTCAAGTAAAAGTACATTCCAGGAAAAACAAAAATATTAATGTACAAACACACAGTCAGAGTACAATCTTTTAAGTATAGTACGTCTCGTAAATGTCTAGGAAAATAGCAAACTCTTTCTCTCTCTATGGTGTCTCACTCTCTCGCTCTCTCTCTCTCTCTTTCTCTTCCACCTGAAGAAGCGTCCGGCAAATTTATAGGGAGAGGGTAAGAACCCTCCAGAAAAGAAATTCTAGAAATTCCATCACCTGATAGCATTCTTTAGAGAAAAAATTGAAAGTAAACAACCTTTTCCCAATAAAGGGAGGGAACAAAAAATAATAAAGCTCTACACATTTAATCGGTGTCGTCTTAATCAAATAAATAATGTGATCTTTGATATCTGTCATAAGTGTTTGGGATATAGCACCAATTTGTTAAAAGTTTTACCTAACGTTTAATCAAATAGCTCTATATAGACGTGGTGTTTAAATTAGCTCTATATAGACTTGGTGTCTACATTAGCTATATATAGACTTTTCTAATGAAGGATATTTATTTTGTGTAATATTACTAGCTTTCTTAATTATTTTATTTTATCGTTTTTGATGTCAAACGATGAATTTCAGCCTTTAAATAGATTTTTTTTTTTAAATTACTTTTTTTCAGTTTGAAAAAAACGTCAGATCTATACACAATCCTTCGCACCTATTGTTTTCCAATACATTGGTTTAACACATTGGTTTCATCTTACACATTGCTTTCATTTAACACATTGGTTTCCATTAACACATTGGATTCCAACACATTTCTAACAGTACTGGATCCACTTTTATATGGGTGTGTGGGTTGAGGTCAGTAATGCAACAACATTTATATGGGTGTGTGGGTTGATGTAAGTACTGGATCCACTTTTATATGGGTGTGTGGGTTAATGTAAGTACTGGAACAACTTTTATATGGGTGTGTGGGTTAATGTAAGTACTGGAACAACTTATATATGGGTGTGTGGGTTGATGTAAGTACTGGATCAACTTATATATGGGTGTGTGGGTTAATGAAAGTACTGGATCCACTTATATATGGGTGTGTGGGTTGATGTAAGTACTGGATCCACTTTTATATGGGTGTGTGGGTTAATGTAAGTACTGGATCCACTTATATATGGGTGTGTGGGTTGATGTAAGTACTGGAACAACTTTTATATGGGTGTGTGGGTTGATGTAAGTACAGGAACAACTTTTAAATTGGTGTGTGGGTTGATGTAAGTACTGGATCCACTTATATATGGGTGTGTGGGTTGATGTAAGTACTGGATTTACTTATATATGGGTGTGTGGGTTGATGTAAGTGCTGTATCAACTTATATATGGGTGTGTGGGTTGATGTAAGTGCTGGATAACTTATATATGGGTGTGTGGGTTGATATAAGTACTGGAACAACTTATATGTGGGAGTGTGGGTTGATGTTAGTACTGGATCAACTTATATATGGGTGTGTGGGTTGATGTAAGTACTGGATCCACTTATATATGGGTGTGTGGGTTGATGTAAGTACTGAATCAACTTATATATGTGTGTGTGGGTTGATGTAAGTACTGGAACAACTTTTAAATTGGTGTGTGGGTTGATGTAAGTACTGGATCCACTTATATATGGGTGTGTGGGTTGATGTAAGTACTGGATAAACTTATATATGGGTGTGTGGGTTGATGTAAGTACTGGATCCACTTTTATATGGGTGTGTTGGTTAATGTAAGTACTGGAACAACTTTTATATGGGTGTGTGGGTTGATGTAAGTGCTGGATCAACTTATATATGGGTGTGTGGGTTAATGTAAGTACTGGATCCACTTATATATGGGTGTGTGGGTTGATGTAAGTACTGGAACAACTTTTATATGGGTGTGTGGGTTGATGTAAGTACTGGAACAACTTTTAAATTGGTGTGTGGGTTGATGTAAGTACTGGATCCACTTATATATGGGTGTGTGGGTTGATGTAAGTGCTGGATCAACTTATATATGGGTGTGTGGGTTGATGTAAGTGCTGGATCAACTTATATATGGGTGTGTGGGTTGATGTAAGTACTGGAACAACTTATATATGGGAGTGTGGTTTGATGTTAGTACTGGATCAACTTATATATGGGTGTGTGGGTTGATGTAAGTACTGGATCCACTTATATATGGGTGTGTGGGTGGATGTAAGTACTGGATCCACTTATATATGGGTGTGTTGTTTAATGTAAGTACTGGAACAACTTTTATATGGGTGTGTGGGTTAATGTAAGTACTGGAACAACTTTTATATGGGTGTGTGGGTTAATGTAAGTACTGGAACAACTTTTATATGGGTGTGTGGGTTGATGTAAGTACTGGAACAACTTTTATATGGGTGTGTGGGTTAATGTAAGTACTGGATCCACTTTTATATGGGTGTGTTGGTTAATGTAAGTATTGGAACAACTTTTATATGGGTGTGTGGGTTAATTTAAGTACTGGAAAAACTTTTATATTGGTGTGTGGGTTAATGTAAGTACTGGAACAACTTTTATATGGGTGTGTGGGTTGATGTAAGTGCTGGAACAACTTTTATATGGGTGTGTGTGTTAATGTAAGTACTGGATCAACATATATATGGGTGTGTGGGTTAATGTAAGTACTGGAACAACTTTTATATGGGTGTGTGGGTTAATGTAAGTACTGGAACAACTTATATATGGGTGTGTGGGTTGATTTAAGTGCTGGATTAACTGATATATGGGTGTGTGGGTTAATGTAAGTACTGGATCCACTTATATATGGGTGTGTGGGTTGATGTAAGTGCTGGATACACTTATATATGGGTGTTCGGGTTAATGTAAGTACTGGATCCACTTATATATGGGTGTGTGGGTTGATGTAAGTACTGGAACAACTTTTATATGGGTGTGTGGGTTGATTTAAGTACTGGAACAACTTTTAAATTGGTGTGCGGGTTGATGTAAGTACTGGATCCACTTATATATGGGTGTGTGGGTTGATGTAAGTACTGGATTTACTTATATATGGGTGTGTGGGTTGATGTAAGTGCTGGATCAACTTATATATGGGTGTGTGGGTTGATATAAGTACTGGAACAACTTATATATGGGAGTGTGGGTTGATGTTAGTACTGGATCAACTTATATATGGGTGTGTGGGTTGATGTAAATACTGGATCCACTTATATATGGGTGTGTGGGTTGATGTAAGTACTGAATCCACTTATATATGTGTGTGTGGGTTGATGTAAGTACTGAAACAACTTTTAAATTGGTGTGTGGGTTGATGTAAGTACTGGATCCACTTATATATGGGTGTGTGCGTTGATGTAAGTACTGGATCAACGTATATATGGGTGTGTGGGTTGATGTAAGTACTGGATCCACTTTTATATGGGTTTGTTGGTTAATGTAAGTACTTGAACAACTTTTATATGGGTGTGTGGGTTGATGTAAGTGCTGGATCAACTTATATATGGGTGTGTGGGTTAATGTAAGTACTGGATCCACTTATATATGGGTGTTTTGGTTGATGTAAGTACTGGAACAACTTTTATATGGGTGTGTGGGTTGATGTAAGTACTGGAACAACTTTTAAATTGGTGTGTGGGTTGATGTAAGTACTGGATCCACTTATATATGGGTATGTGGGTTGATGTAAGTGCTGGATCAACTAATATATGGTTGTGTGGGTTGATGTAAGTACTGGAACAACTTATATATGGGAGTATTGTTTGATGTTAGTACTGGATCAACTTATATATGGGTGTGTGGGTTGATGTAAGTACTGGATCCACTTATACATGGGTGTGTGGGTGGATGTAAATACTGGATCCACTTATATATGGGTGTGTGAGTTGATGTAAGTACTGGAACAACTTTTAAATTGATGTGTGGGTTGATGTAAGTACTGGATCCACTTATATATGGGTGTGTGGGTTGATGTAAGTACTGGATCCACTTATATATGGGTGTGTGTTTTGATGTAAGTACTGTATCAACTTAAATATGTGTGTGTGGGTTGATGTAAGTACTGGAACAACTTTTAAATTGGTGTGTGGGTTGATGTAAGTACTGTATCCACTTATATATGGGTGTGTGGATTGATGTAAGTACTGGAACAACTTTTAAATTGATGTGTGGGTTGATGTAAGTACTGGATCAACTTATATATGGGTGTGTGGGTCGATGTAAGTACTGGATCCACTTATATATGGGTGTGTGTGTTGATGTAAGTACTGTATCAACTTAAATATGGGTGTGTGGGTTGATGTAAGTACTGGAAAGACTTTTAAATTTGTGTGTGGGTTGATGTAAGTACTGTATCCACTTATATATGGGTGTGTGGTTTGATGTAAGTACTGGAACAACTTATATATGGGTGTGTGGATTGATGTAAGTACTGGAAAAACTTATATAATAATAATAATAATAAATCCACTTATATATGGGTGTGTGGATTGATGTAAGTACTGGATCAACTTATATATGGGTGTGTGGGTTGATGTAAGTACTGGATCCACTTATATATGGGTGTGTGGGTGGATGTAAGTACTGGATCCACTTATATATGGGTGTGTGGGTTGATGTAAGTACTGGAACAACTTTTAAATTGATGTGTGGGTTGATGTAAGTACTGGGTCCACTTATATATGGGTGTGTGGGTTGATGTAAGTACTGGATCAACTTATATATGGGTGTGTGGGTTGATGTAAGTACTGGATCCACTTATATATGGGTGTGTGTGTTGATGTAAGTACTGTATCAACTTAAATATGGGTGTGTGGGTTGATGTAAGTACTGGATCCATTTTATATGTGTGTGTGGGTTGATGTAAGTACTGGATCCACTTATATATGGGTGTGTGGGTTGATGTAAGTACTGGAACAACTTTTATATTGGTGTGTGGGTTGATGTAAGTACTGGAACAACTTATATATGGTAGTGTGGGTTGATGTAAGTACTGGAAAAAACTTTTAAATAGGTGTATGGGTTGATGTAAGTACCGGATCAACTTATATATGGGTGTGTGGGTTGATGTAAGTACTGGAACAATTTATATATGGGTGTGTGGGTTGATGTAAGTACTGGAAAAACTTTTAAATGGGTGTGTGGGTTGATGTAAGTACTGGATCCACTTATATATGGGTGTGTGGGTTGATGTAAGTGCTGGATACACTTTTATATGGGTGTGTGGGTTGATGTAAGTACTGGATCCACTTTAATATGATTTTGTGGGTTGATGTAAGTACTGGATGAACTTTAATATGGGTGTGTGGGTTGATGTAAGTACTGGATCAACTTTAATATGGGTGTGTGGGTTGATGTAAGTACTGGATCAAATTTAATATGGGTGTGTGGGTTGATGTAAGTACTGGATCAACTTTAATATGGTTGTGTGGGTTGATGTAAGTACTGGATCAAATTTAATATGGGTGTGTGGGTTGATGTAAGTACTGGATCAACTTTAATATGGTTGTGTGGGTTGATGTAAGTACTGGATCAACTTTAATATGGGTGTGTGGATTTATGTAAGTACTGGATCAAATTTAATATGGGTGTGTGGGTTGATGTAAGTACTGGATCCACTTATATATGGGTGTGTGGGTTGATGTAAGTACTGGAAAAACTTTTAAATGGGTGTGTGGATTGATGTAAGTACTGGATCCACTTATATATGGGTGTGTGGGTTGATGTAAGTACTGGAACATTTTTTATATAGGTGTGTGGGTTGATGTAAGTACTGGAAAAACATTTAAATGGGTGTGTTGGTTGATGTAAGTACTGGATCAACTTTAATATGGTTGTGTGGGTTGATGTAAGTACTGGATCAACTTTTATATGGGTGTGTGGGTTGATGTAAGTACTGGATCAACTTTAATATGGTTGTGTGGGTTGATGTAAGTACTGGATAAAATTTAATATGGGTGCGTGGGTTGATGTAAGTGTTGGATCAACTTTAATATGGGTGTGTGGATTGATGTAAGTACTTGATCAACTTTAATATGGGTGTGTGGGTTGATGTAAGTACTGGATCAACTTTAATATGGGTTCGTGGGTTGATGTAAGTACTGGATCAACTTTAATATGGGTGTGTGGGTTGATGTAAGTACTGGATCAACTTTAATATGGTTGTGTGGGTTGATGTAAGTACTGGATTAACTTTAATATTGGTGTGTGGATTTATGTAAGTACTGGATCAACTTTAATATGGGTGTGTGGGTTGATGTAAGTACTGGATCAACTTTAATATGGGTGTGTGGGTTGATTTAAGTGCTGGATCAACTTTAATGTGTGTGTGGGTTGATGTAAGTACTGGATCAACTTTTATATGGATGTGTGGGTTGATGTAAGTACTGGATCAACTTTAATATGGATGTGTGGGTTGATGTTAGTACTGGATCAACTTTAATATGGGTGTGTGGGTTGATGTAAGTACTGGATCAAATTTAATATGGGTGTGTGGGTTGATGTAAGTACTGGATCCACTTTAATATGGGTGTGTGGGTTGATGTAAGTACTGGATGAACTTTAATATGGGTGTGTGGGTTGATGTAAGTACTGGATCCACTTATATATGGGTGTGTGGGTTGATGTAAGTACTGGATCAAATTTAATATGGGTGTGTGGGTTGATGTAAGTACTGGATCAACTTTAATATGGTTGTGTGGGTTGATGTAAGTACTGGATCAACTTTAATATGGGTGTGTGGGTTGATGTAAGTACTGGATCAACTTTAATATGGGTGTGTGGGTTGATGTAAGTACTGGATCAACTTTAATATGGGTGTGTGGGTTGATGTAAGTACTGGATCAACTTTAATATGGGTGTGTGGGTTGATGTAAGTACTGGATCAACTTTAATATGGGTGTGTGGGTTGATGTAAGTACTGGATCAACTTTAATATGGGTGTGTGGGTTGATGTAAGTACTGGATCAACTTTAATATGGGTGTGTGGGTTGATGTAAGTACTGGATCAACTTTAATATGGGTGTGTGGGTTGATGTAAGTACTGGATCAACTTTAATATGGGTGTGTGGGTTGATGTAAGTACTGGATCAACTTTAATATGGGTGTGTGGGTTGATGTAAGTACTGGATCAACTTTAATATGGGTGTGTGGGTTGATGTAAGTACTGGATCAACTTTAATATGGGTGTGTGGGTTGATGTAAGTACTGGATCAACTTTAATATGGGTGTGTGGGTTGATGTAAGTACTGGATCAACTTTAATATGGGTGTGTGGGTTGATGTAAGTACTGGATCAACTTTAATATGGGTGTGTGGGTTGATGTAAGTACTGGATCAACTTTAATATGGGTGTGTGGGTTGATGTAAGTACTGGATCAACTTTAATATGGGTGTGTGGGTTGATGTAAGTACTGGATCAACTTTAATATGGGTGTGTGGGTTGATGTAAGTACTGGATCAACTTTAATATGGGTGTGTGGGTTGATGTAAGTACTGGATCAACTTTAATGTGTGTGTGGGTTGATGTAAGTACTGGATCAACTTTAATATGGGTGTGTGGGTTGATGTAAGTACTGGATCAACTTTAATATGGGTGTGTGGGTTGATGTAAGTACTGGATCAACTTTAATATGGGTGTGTGGGTTGATGTAAGTACTGGATCAACTTTAATGTGTGTGTGGGTTGATGTAAGTACTGGATCAACTTTAATATGGGTGTGTGGGTTGATGTAAGTACTGGATCAATTTTAATATGGATGTGTGGGTTGATGTTAGTACTGGATCAACTTTAATATGGGTGTGTGGGTTGATGTAAGTACTGGATCAACTTTAATATGGGTGTGTGGGTTGATGTAAGTACAGGATCCACTTTAATATGGGTGTGTGGGTTGATGTAAGTACTGGATGAACTTTAATATGGGTGTGTGGGTTGATGTAAGTACCTGAACAACTTTAATATGGGTGTGTGGGTTGATGTAAGTACTGGATCAAATTTAATATGGGTGTGTGGGTTGATGTAAGTACTGGATCAACTTTAATATGGTTGTGTGGGTTGATGTAAGTACTGGATCAACTTTAATATGGGTGTGTGGATTTATGTAAGTACTGGATCAAATTTAATATGGGTGTGTGGGTTGATGTAAGTACTGGATCAACTTTAATATGGGTGTGTGGATTGATGTAAGTACTGGATCAACTTTAATATGGGTGTGTGGGTTGATGTAAGTACTGGATCAACTTTAATATGGGTGTGTGGGTTGATGTAAGTACTGGATCAACTTTTATATGGGTGTGAACATTTACGTCATCATGTTTTGAACATTAATGAGCTATCACAGGAGTTTGTTCAAAAAGGTTATTGGAAGCTGTTGGCAGAATCTATAAATTTACCTGGTGTTATAAATTGACCTAGTGTTTACAGAAGTGTTATAAATTGACCTGGTGTTTACAGAAGTGTTATAAATTGACCTGGTGTTTGACGACTTGCAATTCTATAGTGTAGGCTATGCTGCTTTTTTCTTTTGTAAATGTCATTTTATATTGTAGTCTATACTACAGTTATCTAAAGTAAATGTCATTATATAGTGTAGTCTATACTGCAGGTATCTAAAGTGAATGTTATTCTACAGTTCAGTCCAGGCCTACACAACTTAAAATGTAAGACACGCCGTAATATTTTATGAAAATCTTGTACGTGCCGAAAGAAAATAGCACAGGGAGGAGAGCCATTAAGAAAATACTAATACTAATAAAGAATGTTTCGTTATTTTGCGGGCCGCAAAGTTGGTGCTGGTGGGCCACATGCAGCCCGCTGGCCGTATTTTGTACAGATTTGGATTAGTCTAAAAAACAGTGATCTCAAATAAATGTAATATATAGTGTAGTCTATACTACTGTTATCTAAACTACATGTCATTCTATAGTGTGGTCTATACTGCAGTTATCTAAACATATCATCCTATTGTGTGATCTATCTTACAGTACGCAACCTATAGTGTAGTCTACCCTACAATATCTATCCTATAGTCTTGTCTACCCTACAATATCCATCCTATAGTGTGGTCTATACCCTACAATATCCATCATTTAGTGGTTTCTACACTACAATATCCATCTTTAAGTGTGGTCTACCCTAAAATATCCATCCGATAGTGTGGTCTACACTACAGTATCCATCTTATAGTGTGATATACCCTATAATATCCATCCGATAGTTGGGTCTACACTACAGTATCCATCCTATTGTGTGATATACCCTATAATATCAGTCCGATAGTGTGGTCTACCTTACAGTATTCGTCCTATAGTGTGATCTACCCAACAATATCCATCCTATAGCGTGGTCCACACTACAATATCCTTCTTAAAGTGTGGTCTACCCTACAATATCCATACTATAGTATGATCTACCCAACAATATCCATCCTATAGTGTGATCTACCCAACAATATCCATCCTATAGCGTGGTCTACCCCACAATATCCTTCTTAAAGTGTGGTCTAACCTACAATATCCATCCTATAGTGTGGTCTGCCCTACAATATCCATCTGATAGTGTTGTCTACCCTACAGTATCCATCCTATAGTGTGTTATATCCTATAATATCCATCCTATAGTATGGTCTACCCTACAGTTTCCATCCTATAGTGTGGTATATCCTATAATATCCATCCTATAGTATGGTCTACCCTACAGTATCCATCCTATATTGTGGTATACCCTATAATATCCATCATATAGTGTGGTATACCCTATAATATCCATCCGATAGTGTGGTCTACCCTACAGTATCCATCCTATAGTGTGGTCTACCCTATAATATTCATCCTATAGTGTGGTCTACCCTGTAATATTCATCCTATAGTGTGGTCTACCCTGTCATATCTATCCTATAGTGTGGTCTACCCTACAGTATCCATACTATAGTGTGGTCTACCATGTAATATCCATCCTATAGTTTGGTCTACCCTACAGTATCCACCCTATAGTGTGGTCTAGCCTGCAATATCCATGCTATAGTTCTGTCTACCCTACAGTATCATCCTATAGTGTGGTCTACCCTATAATATCATTTCTATAGTGTGGTCTACCCTGTAATATCCTTCCTTTAGTTGTCAACCATACAGTATCAATCCTATAGTGTGGTCTACCCTACAGTATCCATCCTATATGGTGGTCTACCCTGTAATATCCATCCTATAATGTGGTCTACCCTACAGTATCATCCTATAGTGTGGTCTACCCTACAGTATCATCCTATAGTGTGGTCTACCCTACAGTATCATCCTATAGTGTGGTCTACCCTGTAATATCCATCCTATAATGTGGTCTACCCTACAGTATCCATCCTATAGTGTGGTCTACCCTGTAATATCCATCCTATAGTGTGGTCTAACCTACAGTATCCATCCTATAGTGTGGTCTACCCTGTAATATCCATCCTATAGTGTGGTCTACCCTACAGTATCCATCTTATAGTGTGGTCTACCCTACAGTATCCATCCTATAGTTTGGTCTACCCTACAGTATCTTCCTATAGTGTGTTCTACCCTACAGTATCCATCCTATAATGTGGTCTACCATGTAATATCCATCTTATAGTGTGGTCTACCCTACAGTATCATCCTATAGTGTGGTCTACCCTGTAATATCCATCCTATAGTGTGTTCTACCCTACAGTATCCATCCTATAGTGTGGTCTACCCTACAGTATCCATCCTATTGTGTGGTCTACCCTACAGTATCCATCCTATAGTGTGGTCTACCCTGTAATATCCGTCCTATAGTGTGGTCTACCATACACTGTCCATCCTATAGTGTGGTCTACCCTACAGTATCCATCCTATAGTGCGGTCTACCCTGTAATATCCATCCTATAGTGTGGTCTACCCTACAGTATCCATCCTATAGTGTGGCCTACCCTACAGTATCCATCCTATAGTGTGGTCTACCCTACAGTATCCATCCTATAGTGTGGTCTACCCTACAGTATCCATCCTATAGTGTGGTCTACCCTACAGTATCCATCCTATAGTGTGGTCTACCCTGTAATATCCATCCTATAGTGTGGTCTACCCTACAGTATCCATCCTATAGTGTGGTCTACCATGTAATATCCATCCTATAGTGTGGTCTACCCTACAGTATCCATCCTATAGTGTGGCCTACCCTGTAATATCTAACCAATAGTGTTGTCTACCCTACAGTATCATCTTATAGTGTGGTCTACGTACGTCGATGCAGTTCTTTAAAGCCATCGATCACTTTGTCAGTCCATCGATCAAACATCCAGTGGCAGGTTACGGTTTTGCGCCATCAATCATTGTTGTAAATCGTTCACCCCATCCCCACCCCCCCACCCCGACCTACTTTAACCCATCAATTAAAAGAATTACGGGAGAGAGCACCTGTGTGTGAGATTTATAGTCTCTGTAAAGTTAGATATCCCCAGGATATTCAAGTTACAAGTTCTGTTATGACACTGAAATATATACAGACACAGAGAGAACACCCCCCACCTCATGTATGCACCATTTGCCATATAAATAACTCCTGTATGAAGCTGTCAGAAAACTGAGGAATGTCCAAGGAAATAAATATAAGGTTTGTAAATGTTTAAAGAATGTAACAAAGAAAGTATATGAATAATATGGAATATCCAAGTAAATGAGTTGATCACAAGTTGAAATTGTAACTAAGTAGCTAGTGTTTGTGATATCACTGTAAGTAAGTAGCTAGTGTTTGTGATATCATGATAAGTAAGTAGACAGTTTTTTTTTGATATCATGGTACGTGAGTAGCTAGTGTTAAAGATACCATGGCAGTGAGATAGTTAATTTTGTGATAACAAGGCAGTGAGCTAGTTAATTGTGTGATACCATGGCAGTGAGATAGTTAATTTTGTGATACCATGGCAGTGAGATAGTTAATTTTGTGATACCCTGCAGAAAGTAGCAATTGTTTCTGAACCCCTTGTAATGAAGTAGTTACCTTTTCTGATACCCTAGGAGTGGATTATGTTGTTCTAAATACGCCTTGAGGAATCAGACTTCTCCGACCCTACAATAAAAGTTACATCACATTCAGGAAACTGAACATTTATTATTTATAAATGGTATAAGGTTTACCCGGGTTGGACCGCGACTTTTGCCGTGGACCACCCCTCTTCATGTGGACTGCCCCTCTTCATGCGGACCACCCCTCTTCATGTGGACCGCCTCTTTTACACCGGACTGCCCCACTTCATGTAGACCGCCCCTCGTTTTATGGACGCTCCTTTTCTTGTGGACCGCTCCTCTTCATGTGGACCACCCTCTTCATGTGGACTACCCCTATTCATGTGGACCACCCCTCTTCATGTGGACCACCCCTCTTTTTGTGGACCTCCCCTTTTGCACCGGACTGCCCCACTTCATGTAGGCCGCCCCCCGTTTTATGGACGCCCCTCTTCTTGTGGACCGCTCCTCTTCATGTGGACCACACCTCTTCATTTGGACCACCCCTCTTCCTATGGACAACTCCTCTTCATATGGACCACCCCTCTTCATGTGGACCACCCCTCTTCATGTGGACCACCCCTCTTCATGTGGACCACCCCTCTTCATGTGGACCACCCCTCTTCATGTGGACCACCCCTCTTCATGTGGACCACCCCTCTTCATGTGGACCACACCTCATTTTGTTGACCGCTCCTATTTCTGAGTCAGTGATCAAAATTCAAGCTATAGTTTTCTTAAGAAATAAAAATCATCAAATATTTCTTGACTGAAAACGGAAAGATTTTTGGAGCCCTCTCTCTTAGATACTTATTATGTTGTATACGCCAATAAGATTTCTATACTAATAATGTTACTTAGGCCTTCTTATTAATCAATGATTTTCTATAGTGAAAGTGTAGAGTAGTTCATAGTTGCAACCCAGTGCACACAAATGTAGAGTAGTAACTACAGGGAGTTTAACTCTTCACATACACTACTTGATTGCGACCCAAGGTCATACAAGGTCGTAGTTGAACAGTTCACCAATGCTGCCTGATTGCGACCCAAGGTCATAGTGGCACAGTTCAACAATGCTGCCTGATGGCGTCCCGAGGTCATACGAGGTCGTAGTTGAACAGCTCACCAATCCTTCTTGAGTTTCCATCAGTGTCAAGGTGTATGGTTGAGTTAAGACAGTTAAAATAATGAACCTTTGGATTTCCCCAGCATCTTGAGATTTCCCCATGCAGAGTTGGAGTAGCGATGACGGAAGTGCTCACCAACCTTGACAATCAGTGCTCACCTAATGGCATGTACATTTATTGCACTTGTTATGTCTTATTCCTAGTTGACTGACATCAGGTCGTGGCTTAGATTTAAGTAATGATGGAGTTTTAAAGAGAGGGCAAGATACATGGCATGATACATGGCCAGATACTGGACAAGATACATGACATGATAGATTGCAAGATTGAAGGTAAGATACATGACAAGTTACATGACAAAATGCATGACAAAATACATGACAAGTTACATGACAAAATACATGACAAGTTACATGACAAAATACATGACAAAATACATGACAAGTTACATGACAAAATACATGACAAAATACATGACAAAATGCATGACAAAATACAGGGCAAGAAACATGGCAAGATAACAGGCAGTAGAAAAAAATAAATGGTGTTTCCATTTGCTGTCCATACAAGATGTTGTCCATACAAGATGCTGTCCATACAAGATGCTGTCCATACACGATGCTGTCCATACAAGATGCTGTCCATACAAGATGCTGTCCATACAAGATGCTGTCCATACAAGATGTTGTCCATACAAGATGATGTCCATACAAGATGCTGTCCATACAAGATGTTGTCCATACAAGATGCTGTCCATACAAGATGCTGTCCACACAAGATGCATGTCCATACAAGATGTTGTCAATACAATATGTTGTCATTACAGGATGATGTCCATTCAGGATGTTGGTTGGCATTTGTGATGATAATTTTAAACTTATGGCCAGAAGATGTTTCATTAGTTTTACTGATGGATACGACTTAATGAATTTTATATTAATAAAATTAGAGAAATAATACCATGCCGTACCCATAAACACCTTTTCAACAAGACCTAGCTGTTAACGTGCTTCTTACCTGTCTGTTTCTTACCTGTCTGTTTCTTACCTGTCTATGTCGCACCCGTCTTCATCTTACATGTCTGTTTCTATCCTGTCTATTTCTTAAATATCTTTTTCTTATCTGCCTGTTTTTTACATGTCTGTTTCTTACCTGTCTGTTTCTTACCTGTCTGTTTCATACCTATCTGTTAAAAATCTTATAGAAATAAGATACACGTCTGTGAATCAAGTCTGATAGACATAAGATGCAAGTCTGTGATTTCTACGATTTAATATAATTAAAACTCACTGGCATCACATATACCAGCAGATTGACTCTTGACATCAGGTACACAATGCCATCAGGTACACAATGTCATCAAGTAAAAATGCCATTAAGTACACACTGGTGTTATGTACACAATGCCATAAGGTAAAAAATAATAGTACACAATGTCATCGAATACGCTCTGGCGTCAGGTACACACTAGCGTTAGGTACACAATCGCGTCAGGTACACATTGGCGTCAGGTACACATTGGCGTCAGGTACGCACTGGTGTCAGGTACGCATTGGCGTCAAATACACATTGGCGTCAAGTACACAATGCCATTAGGTACACAATGCCATCAGGTACACAATGCCATAAGGTATACAAGGTCATCAGGTACATAATGCCATAAGGTAAACAATATCCTCATGATTACCAACAGTCTGATATCGCTCGACTGCCATTCATTTATTTCATGACAAGGTCCTTTCACTGTAACAACGCAGTTTGAGAACCGTCGCAATTATTGAGTAGTCCTTGTGCTGACAGAATGTTGAAAAAGTGGCGTCTTACTCGGGGGAATCCCTTCGATGGATCCGCCTTGTGTTAAAACGTAAGCAAATCCTCTCTCGATATCTCGGCTAACTGTTCTGGCATCGGGAGAGCATTTATTGACATTGACTTAGCAGAGAAGGTTTCAAGAGTTTGTTAGTTCAAACCTATTTATCTAGGAGAATTTGGTGCAAGGATGTGTGATATTTCTAGATGTGTGTGTTTACACAAGTGTGGTGTTTCTAGAGTGGGCGTACACAAGTGAGGTCTTTCTAAATATGTGAGTGTACACAAATGAAGTGTTTCCAAATATGTGAATGTACACAAGTGAGGTGTTTCCAAATATGTGAATGTACACAAGTGAGGTGTTTCTATTTTTGCGGTGTACACAAGTGAGTTTTTTCTAGAAGTGGGAGTACACAAGTGAGATGTTCATAGATTTATATTGTGCACTTTTAAACACTTTAAATGAGAGTCGCTAAACAATTTTTTTTCAGATGGACTTATCCATAATTTCGCTAACAAAATTATAAGTCCTATTAATTATTGATAATCATCAGCTATTAATTTTATTTATTAGAGTTATCTTGAGTTTCCCTGTTTTATTTTTATTCTTTCTTTTTTTTTTTTTTTTTTACACATTTCCAAAATATCATTTTTCGTTATATCTTATATTTTTCAGTAAAAGTACATCGATTATTTTGCTTCCTGAAAACCCAACTTCCGACAATAAAATTAATATCACGCTCAAAATACTTAAGTGTTTGAAAAACTTTCTATTTCTGTTACCAACTTGGGTTGGTTCAAAATCGTGTTTGTTGTTTCTAAACTTCATTCCAGCGTGTTACGTAATGCTTTTTAAAACACCCCATAATTTAGTTTATAAAATATAATTCATACTTTTATCCTAAATAATTTCTTTCCTCTCAATCCAGGGTGACGTCATCCGATCCCATGTTAACTTAGCCAAACCATGACAACCACAAATAATATAACAGCGGAAATGATATCTCCAGACCCGCTATGCTCTTTCCTCTTCGAAAAGAAAGAAAAAATCCTCAGTGTTCTTACCCCATAAATTCCAAGCTCCCAAATACCTTGTTCCACATACCTTGTTCCACATACCTTGTTCCACATACCTTGTTCCACATACCTTGTTCCACATACCTTGTTCCACATACCTTGATCCACATACCTTGTTCCACATACCTTGTTCCACATACCTTGTTCCACATACCTTGATCCACATACCTTGTTCCACATACCTTGTTCCACATACCTTGTTCCACATACCTTGTTCCACATACCTTGTTCCACATACCTTGATCCACATATATTGTTCTACATACCTTTATCCACATACATTGTTCCACATACATTGTTCAACATACAATCTTCCACATACATTGTTCCACATACCTTGTTCAACATACCTTGTTCCACATACCTTGTTCCACATACCTTGTTCCACATACCTTGATCAACATACATTGTTCTACATACCTTGATCCACATACATTGTTCCACATACATTGTTCAACATACAATCTTCCACATACATTGTTCCACATACCTTGTTCCACATACCTTGTTCCACATACCTTGTTCCACATACCTTGTTCCACATACCTTGTTCCACATACCTCGTTCCACATACCTTATTCCACATACATTGTTCCACATACATTGTTCCACATACCTTGTTCCACTTTCTATTTTTAACGTGTATGTTCATACAAACGTCATAATTATTTCATTTATATAAATTACAACCACATTTTTCAAACAATTCAAATTTGTCCGATGGAAAGCGCCCAAATTCAGTGGTTGTCGAACCTAACCAAACCTTTGCTGACTCAAACAAAAGATTTAGCTGTTGCTGAAACAAACTACTGGCATATTCCTTAATGAGTCAAAGACATGGTGTATCTATTCTACAACAACAGTGGTCTAAGTGCGCTTACTGTCTTGAAGGTGTTGTAACACGCGTTACGGAGAACATGGCATGCATGTCAAGTGCGCTTACGGTCTTGAAGGTGTTGTAACACGCGTTAAGGAGAACATGGCATGCATGTCAAGTGCGCTCACGGACTTGAAGGTTTTGTAACACGCGTTAAGGAGAACATGGCATGCATGTCAAGTGCGCTCACAGTCTTGAAGGTTTTGTAACACGCGTTAAGGAGAACATGGCATGCATGTCAAGTGCGCTCACAGTCTTGAAGGTTTTGTAACACGCGTTAAGGAGAACATGGCATGCATGTCAAGTGCGCTCACGGTCTTGAAGGTGTTGTAACAGAATTCAATACTGTGTTTGTTTACTCCAGTGTAAGGCTCACAAAAAAAATCGTCCAGCGTATGAATACCATTGATACATGATACAAATAGGGACTACATTCTTATCAGATGTGTTTGACCGCCATCTTAATATTGGAAGAGAAGACGAAGAAATGATGATCGGGTATGCGCGCAGACGGTTTGCCGTTATGCAACTCATAACTATGAGCGTCAAGGAAATGTGAGAGACATTGAACCAATTTGGTTCATTCACTTCGTGTTGATTCAGTTATTTGATGTTCACTCAAGTTATGTGCCAGGTCGTTTGTGTAATAAAAAGAAAGTGTGTCAGGTCATCATTTTAATAAAGTGAAAGTGTGTCAGGTCATCTGTTTAATAAAGTGAAAGTGTGTCAGGTCAGCTATGTAATAAAGTGAAAGTGTGTCAGGTCAGCTATGTAATAAAGTGAAAGTGTGTCAGGGCATCTGTGTGATAAAGGGAAAGTGTATCAGGTCATCTGTCTAATAAAGCCGTCCAGTCTCACACAGGCACGCCATATATCAACGGGTACAAACAATGGCGTAGACATCCGTCTGCAGTGGGTGACCTCCCCCCCCCCCCCAAACCCCCCCCCCTAATCTGCAAACATCCATTAGGACAAGGAATGTTTTTCGTCTGTTTTGCAACGTCGACATGACTTCAAATGGGGAGGGGGGGGCGTGGGGGGGGGCGTGGAGGAGGTCACGAAGAAATGGATCTGGTAGATGCGTGTCTCTTCCAACAACAACGATCAGTGGCGCTGGGAAAATGTTGTCTCAGGTCAGACGGGTGCCTCCGTGATTTTGAGAAGATCAGAGAATTATCTCTATGATTGTATTGAGATCAGAGAATTGTCTCTATGATTGTATTGAGATCAGAGAATTGTCTCTATTATTGTATTGAGATCAGAGAATTGTCTCTATGATTGTATTGAGATCAGAGAATTGTCTCTATTATTGTATTGAGATCAGAGAATTGTCTCTAGGATTGTATGGACATCAGAGAATTGTCTCTATGATTGTATGCAGATCAGAGAATTGTCTCCATGATTGTATTGAGATCAGAGAATAGTCTCTATGATTGTATTGAGATCAGAGAATTGTCTCTATGATTGTATTGACATCAGAGAATTGTCTCTATGATTGTTTTCAGATCAGAGAATCGTCTCTATGATTGTATTCAGATCAGATAATTGTCTCTATGATTGTATTGAGATCAGAGAATTGTCTCTATGATTGTATTGAGATCAGAAAATTGTCTCTATGATTGTATTGAGATCAGAGAATTGTCTCTATGATTGTATTGAGATCAGAGAATTGTCTCTATGATTGTATTGAGATCAGAGAATTGTTTCTATGATTGTTTTGAGATCAGAGAATTGTCTCTATGATTATATTGAGATCAGAGAATTGTCTCTATGATTGTTTTGAGATCAGAGAATTGTCTCTATGATTGTATTGAGATCAGAGAATTGTCTCTATGATTGTTTTGAGATCAGAGAATTGTCTCTATGATTGTATTGAGATCAGAGAATAGTCTCTAGGATTGTATGGACATCAGAGAATTGTCTCTATGATTGTATGCAGATCAGAGAAATATCTTTATGATTGTATTGAGATCAGAGAATTGTCTCTATGATTGTATTGAGATCAGAGAATTGTCTCTATGATTGTATTGAGATCAGAGAATTGTCTCTATGATTGTATTGAGATCAGAGAATTGTCTCTATGATTGTTTTCAGATCAGAGAATCGTCTCTATGATTGTATTGAGATCAGAGAATTGTCTCTATGATTGTTTTCAGATCAGAGAATTGTCTCTATGATTGTATTGAGATCAGAGAATTGTCTCTATGATTGTATTGATATCAGAGAATTGTCTCTATGATTGTATTGAGATCAGAGAATTGTCTCTATGATTGTATTGAGATCAGGAATTGTCTCTATGATTGTATTGAGATCAGAGAATTGTTTCTATGATTGTATTGAGATCAGAGAATTGTCTCTATGATTGTTTTCAGATCAGAGAATCGTCTCTATGATTGTATTGAGATCAGAGAATTGTCTCTATGATTGTTTTCAGATCAGATAATTGTCTCTATGATTGTATTGAGATCAGAGAATTGTCTCTATTATTGTATTGAGATCAGAGAATTGTCTCTATGATTGTATTGAGATCAGAGAATTGTCTCTATGATTGTATTGAGATCAGAGAATTGTTTCTATGATTGTTTTGAGATCAGAGAATTGTCTCTATGATTGTATTGAGATCAGAGAATTGTCTCTATGATTGTTTTGAGATGCGAGAATTGTCTCTATGATTGTATTGAGATCAGAGAATAGTCTCTAGGATTGTATGGACATCAGAGAATTGTCTCTATGATTGTATGCAGATCAGAGAAATATCTTTATGATTGTATTGAGGTCAGAGAATTATTTCTATGATTGTATTGAGATCAGAGAATTTATCTTTGATTGTATTGAGATCAGATAATTATCTCTATGATTGTATTGATATCAGAGAATTGTCTCTATGGTTATATTGAAATCAAAGAATTTTTTCTATGATTGTATTGAGATCAGAGAATTATCTATACGATTATATTGAGATCAGAGAATTATCTCTATGATTTTATTGTGATCAGAGAATTGTCTTTAGGATTTGTTCCATTAAAATAGTTTTAACGTCGTTTACTTAGATCCGACATTTGCAAAAATCTGTGCATCAATTGAATGACTTGCCGTAATGATGTGCCAAGCTCTCTCCTTCTCTCTTTCTCTCTCTTTCTCTCTCTCTCTCTCTCTTTTGCCCTTTTTGCCCTCACTTTCTCTCTCCCTCTCTCTCTCTTTGTCTCACCCCCCTCTCTCTCTCTCTCTCTCTCTCTCTCTCTCTCTCTCTCTCTCCCTCTCTCTCAGCCTTCGTCTTTCATTAAGTATTACACAA
>CAXITT010000589.1:3237-31041 GCA_964033795.1 Lymnaea stagnalis | reverse complement strand
TCTCTCTCTCTCTCTCTCTCGCTCTCTCCCTCTCTCTCTCTCTCTCTCTCTCTCTCTCTCTCTCTCTCTTGCCCTTTTTGCCCTCTCTCTCTCTCTCCCTCTCTCTCTCTTTGTCTCACCCCCCTCTCTCTCTCTCTCTCTCTCTCTCTCTCTCTCTCTCTCTCTCCCTTTCTCTGAGCCTTCGTCTTTCATTAAGTAATTGACAAAGTAGAAGCGGCTGAAATCAGAAAACCACCGATTTAAAAGCAAATTGTGATGTCAAATCAAACAATGGTGTGGCCGAGTTTCCAAAGACGTTCACTCAAAAAACGTCTTTTTCATTTTTTGTACTATGTAAGGTTATGAATGCGGTTACAAACAATGTTCTATGTTACGTTTGGAATGCGGTTACAAACAATGTTCTATGTTACGTTTTGAATGCGGTTGCAAACAATGTTCTATGTAAGGTTATGAATGTTGTTACATAAAATGTTCTATGTTACTCCCTATAGTCAAGTAGAGGATGACTTTAAGGACTCCATGGTAGAGATCTAAGGGGTTTGGGGTAAAGCGGTGACGGTGGTGTGGTGACACCATGAGTTTACCACACCAACGACACCATGAGTTTGCCACACAGACAGCTCCATGAGTTTACCACACCGACGACACCATGAGTTTGTCACACCGACGACACCATGAGTTTACCCCACTTTGACAACATGAATTTACCACACCGTCGAAACCATGAGTTTACCACACCAACGACACCATGAGTTTGTCACACAGACGAAACCATGAGTTTACCACAGAGAGTGACACCATAAATTTACCACACCGACGACACCATGAGTTTACCACACTTTGACAACATGAGTTTACCACACCGTCGAAACCATGAGTTTACCACACCAACGACACCATGAGTTTACCACACCGTCGAAACCATGAGTTTACCACACCAACGACACCATGAGTTTACCACACCAACGACACCATGAGTTTACCACACCACCGACACCATGAGTTTACCACACCGTCGAAACCATGAGTTTACCACACCGACAGCACCATGAGTTTACCACACCGACGACACCATGAATTTACCACACCGACGACCCCATGAGTTTACCACACCGTCGAAACCATGAGTTTACCACACCAACGACACCATGAGTTTACCACACCAACGACACCATGAGTTTACCACACCAACGACACCATGAGTTTACCACACCAACGACACCATGAGTTTACCACACCGACAGCACCATGAGTTTACCACACCGACGACACCATGAGTTTACCACACTTTGACAACATGAATTTACCACACCGTCGAAACCATGAGTTTACCACACTAACGACACCATGAGTTTGTCACACCGACGACACCATGAGTTTACCACACTGACAGCACCATGAGTGTACCACACAGCGTGTCATCATGAGTTTACCACACTGTGACACCATGAGTTTACCTCTCAGAGTCACACAATCAAAAAGTTGCCTAAGTTCGATTATTTCGTTCAGTATATCAATTAGGGTCTGCATCAACTGAGCTCTGCAATAACACTGTTCTGCATCAACAGTGCTTTACATCAACACTCTTCTGCATCAACACTACACTGCATCAACACTGCACTGCATCACCAACGCTCTGCATCAACATGGCTCTGCATCAACAAGGCTCTGCATCAACACTGCACTGCATCAACAAGGCTCTGCATCAACACTGCACTGCATCAACAAGGCTCTTCATCAACACTGCACTGCATCAAAAAGGCTCTGCATCAACAAGGCTCTGCATCAACATTGCACTGCATAAACAAATCTCTGCATCAACACTGCACTGCATCAACAAGGCTCTGCATCAACATTGCATTGCAACAACATTGCATTGATCAACAAGGCTCTGCATCAACAAGGCTCTGCATCAACAAGGCTCTACATCAACACTGCCCTGCATCAACACTGCACTGCATCAACAAAGCTCTGGATCAACACTGCACTGCATCAACAAGGCTCTGCATCAACAAGGCTCTGCATCAACACAGCACTGCATAAACAAGTCTCTGCATCAACACTGCACTGCATCAACAAGTCTCTGCATCAATACTGCACTGCATCAACACTGCACTTCATCAACACTGCACTGCATCAACAAGGCTATGCATCAACACTGCACTGCATCAACAAGTCTCTGCATCATAAAGGCTCTGCATCAACAAGGCTCTGCATCAACACTGCACTGCATCAACAAGGCTCTGAATCAACAAGGCTGTGAATCACAAGGCTCTGCATGGTTTTGTTGATGGTTTTGTTGATGGGTTTTTTGTTGTTTGTTTTGTTCATGGGCTTGCTGCTGGGTTTGTTGATGGGTTTGTTGATTGTTTTGTTGATAGTTTTTTCATGGTTTTGTTAAAGTTTTGTTGATGGGTTTATTGAAGGATTTGTTGATAGGTTTTGTGATGGGTATGTTAATTTTTTGTTGATTTTTTTTATGGGTTTGTTGATCGGTTTGTTGATGGTTCTGTTGTGGGTTAATTGATGAATTTGTTGTTGGAGGTTTTGTCGATTGATTTGTTGTTTGGTTTGTTGATGGTTTTTTATGTTGTGTTTTTTATGGGTTTGTTGTTGGGTTTGTTGATGGGGTTTTTAAGGGGGTTTGTTGATGGTTTTGTTGATGGTTTTGTTGTTAGGTTTGTTGATGGGTTTGTTGATGGGTTTTATGGTTTTGTTGATGGGTTTTTTATGGGTTTGTTGATGTGTTTGTTGATGGTTTTTTATGGGTTTGTTGATGTGTTTGTTGATTGTTTTGTTGTTGGGTTTGTTGATGGTTTTGTTGTTGGGTTTGTTGATGGTTTTGTTGATGGGTTTATTGATGGGTTTTTGACGGGTTTATTGATGGGTTTGATGAGGGTTTTGTTTATTGATTGGGTGTTTGTTTTGTTGATGGGTTTGTTGTTTTGTTTTTTATGGGTTTGTTGTTGGGTTTGTTGATGGGTTTGTTGATTGTTTTTTGTTGGGTTTGTTGATGGGTTTGTTGATGGGATTTATGGGTTTGTTGTGGGGTTTTTAATGGGTTTGTTGATGGGTTTGTTTATGGTTTTGTTGATTGATTTGTTGTTATGTTTGTTGAGGGTTTTGTTGTTGGGTTTGTTGATGGTTTTGTTGATGAATTTGTTGTTGGGTTTGTTGATGGTTTTGTTGATGCGTTTATTGATGGGTTTGTTAATGGTTTTGTTGTTGGGTTTGTTGATGGTTTTTTTATGGCTTTTTTGTTGGGTTTGTTGATGGGTTTTTTATGGGTTTGTTGATGGGTTTTTTGATGGGTTTGATGTTGGGTTTGTTGATGAGTTTTTTGATGGGTTTGTTGTTGGGTTGTTGTTGGATTTTTTTATCGGTTTGTTTTTGCGATTTTTGATGGGTTTGTTGATGGATTTGTTGATGGGTTTGTTAATGGGTTTTTTGATGGGTTTGTTGATCGGTTTGTTGATGATTTTGTTGATTGATTTGTTGTTTGATTTGTTGATGGGTTTGTTGATGGGTTTGTTGATGGGTTTTTTGTTGGGTTTGTTGATGGGTTTGTTGATGGGTTTGTTGTTGGATTTGTTGTTTGGTTTGTTGATGATTTTATTGTTGGGTTATTTGATGGGTTTGTTGATTGGGATTGTTGATCTGTGGTTAAGATTTTTATATGTTTGTTATATGAATTGCAGCACTCCAAAAAACAAGGCACCAGAGACTTGTTATCCAATCTACCTGACGCGCTATGAGGTGGTCTTCCATTCAACCCAATGTCAGTTTTATTCCCCAATTACCAGTCTTGAGAACCTCTTTGTTGATCGCTTTTGATGGCCTTCCCACAGCACTTAACGGTAACTGCTTGTTTTACTGTCACGTTGGGTGTGAGGGAAGTGGGAAGAAGGGGCATAATTAGAATTGTCTAATTTAAGGAGCAGACTGCATTCTTTCCCCTCCCCACTACCCGGCCCACTTGCCTGGCTATTCAATTTATCTTACTTTAATTTTTTAAGTCTGATATTTCTTGCGACTGGGGTGGGGGGGGGGGGGGGGGGCGTCTTTGTTATCTTTTAAACATTAGTGGTAAGCTCTGGTGGGGTAGGGTAGGGGAAAGAGAGGGGAGTTTTGAGGGTGGGGTGAGCGGGGGATTTTGGAGGAGAATATTGGCTAATTGTTTGGATTTGAAGACTTTTTGAGGAGTGTTGCGGAGAGCTGAGTGAGGAATGTAGGACGGCACACACCTGACGGAAAATCTCTGACGACACAAACATGACGTCACACATCTGTTGGCACAGCCCTGGCACAACCCTGATGGCTCACCTTCGATTGGGACACAAGTCACTGGACATGTCTTACGGTACAAGTTTGAAGGGCAGATCAGGTGACGCATATGTCATAGAATACACATGACGTCACACATTCGACGTCACACACTCGACATCACACATTCGACGTTACACATTCGACGTCACACATTCGACGTCACACATTCGACGTCACACATTCGACGTCACACATTCGACGTCACATATTCGTTTAAAGACATTGTCAGAGACATCAACTTTAAACAAGAATTATTATTTTTAACTAATTTGTAATTTCCTCTGTTGCCGACCGTCTGTGCAAGTCCACAGGTCCACAAGAGATGAAGCACTTTAAAAGATTAATGTTGACATCCCAAGAGTAGAGCAGCAATAAGAATGTGATGTTGTTAAATAGACATTAGGCAACAATGGAGCTCTTCACTTTTTAATACGGTGATCTTTCTGTTGTATTCTAGTCTCATTTCCCTAAATGATGATCGGGACATTAACTACATTCTTGGGAAAATTATACTCTTCATACTCCATGTGTTTGGGAAGAAAAGGGGGGGGGGGATATCTAGATGACATCTTAAATGGCCGAATCAAATTTACTCTAGATATAGATGACATATTTAATGACCGTGCGTCATGTGTACTCGACACAGACGTATTGTTTTAGCTGACAAAAATAATTACAAAACTAGTATTAAGACGTTAAATGAAGGGTTGATAATATTAATGTTAGAAGCTGTAGCCATCTTTTGAAACAAAGGCCGTGTCTATTCTTGGACTGTAGGACGCTACTAACCTACTTCTGTATGTTTGGGATGAGCATTGCTGCGGGGCTACAGAAGACCCACCGTCCTACCAATGTGTTTTGTCTCTGAGCAGCGCTGGAATCCTTTGAAGCCAACTCCGGTGTTGAGATTGTGCAAACAACCCACATCTGCTCAATGACGTCACCTTACAATTTTCATCAATTACTTTTAGGCATGTATTTAGTGCTACATTTTTAAAGAATGAAAAATTGCAGGTGCAATACTTACAAAAGCATTCCATACTTAATGTTATACCTACTGAAGGTTATCTCTCTAAAAGTTTTAATTTTAGAAGCGCACGACTCTAAGTGTAATACTTACAGAAGAATGCCACTCTTACTGTATACTTTCAGTAGCATAAGCTTCAAAGAGTTATACTTACAGAAGCATACCACTCTTACTGTATACTTTCAGTAGCATAAGCTTCAAAGAGTTATACTTACAGAAGCATACCACTCTTACTGTATACTTTCAGTAGCATAAGCTTCAAAGAGTTATACTTACAGAAGCATACCACTCTTACTGTATACTTTCAGTAGCATAAGCTTCAAAGAGTTATACTTACAGAAGCATACCACTTTTACTGTATACTTTCAGTAGCATAAGCTTCAAAGAGTTATACTTACAGAAGAATGCCACTCTTACTGTATACTTTCAGTAGCATAAGCTTCAAAGAGTTATACTTACAGAAGAATGCCACTCTTACTGTATACTTTCAGTAGCATAAGCTTCAAAGAGTTATACTTACAGAAGCATACCACTCTTACTGTATAGTTTCAGTAGCATAAGCTTCAAAGAGTTATACTTACAGAAGCATACCACTCGAAAAACAGATTACCATTCTCCCTATTTCATTTAAGATTTATTCATGCACAGTTATGCAAGGCATCGATAATTACGAATATTTTATTATTAAATTACAATAAACTAAAATAAGAGATGTTGCTTACCTTATGCAACGAGATCGTCATAGCATTCTCACTCAGAGTAAAAGGTATTATTATTTTGTTTGTGAGTACCGTATTTACTCGCATATAAGCCTACATCGCATATAAGCCGACCCCTTAAAACTGCTTTAAAAAGGCAAGTTTTTGCAAAAATACGCAAATAAGCCGACCATACAATTGTCTAATTTTACTCAATATTGTTGGTTTCACCGCTAGCTCTAGCTTGGTTACGGCCAGCCACTGGTGGACACACAACCACGCGGTCGCACTGCTAGCTCTAGCTTGGTTACGGCCAACCACTGGTGGACACACAACCACGCGGTCGCACTGCTAGCTCTAGCTTGGTTACGGCCAGCCACTGGTGGACACACAACCACGCGGTCGCACCGCTAGCTCTAGCTTGGTTACGGCCAGCCACTGGTGGACACACAACCACGCGGTCGCACCGCTAGCTCTAGCTTGGTTACGGCCAGCCACTGGTGGACACACAACCACGCGGTCGCACCGCTAGCTCTAGCTTGGTTACGGCCAGCCACTGGTGGACACACAACCACGCGGTCGCACCGCTAGCTCTAGCTTGGTTACGGCCAGCCACTGGTGGACACACAACCACGCGGTCGCACCGCTAGCTCTAGCTTGGTTACGGCCAGCCACTGGTGGACACACAACCACGCGGTCGCACCGCTAGCTCTAGCTTGGTTACGGCCAGCCACTGGTGGACACACAACCACGCGGTCGCACCGCTAGCTCTAGCTTGGTTACGGCCAGCCACTGGTGGACACACAACCACGCGGTCGCACCGCTAGCTCTAGCTTGGTTACGGCCAGCCACTGGTGGACACACAACCACGCGGTCGCACCGCTAGCTCTAGCTTGGTTACGGCCAGCCACTGGTGGACACACAACCACGCGGTCGCACCGCTAGCTCTAGCTTGGTTACGGCCAGCCACTGGTGGACACACAACCACGCGGTCGCACCGCTAGCTCTAGCTTGGTTACGGCCAGCCACTGGTGGACACACAACCACGCGGTCGCACCGCTAGCTCTAGCTTGGTTACGGCCAGCCACTGGTGGACACACAACCACGCGGTCGCACCGCTAGCTCTAGCTTGGTTACGGCCAGCCACTGGTGGACACACAACCACGCGGTCGCACCGCTAGCTCTAGCTTGGTTACGGCCAGCCACTGGTGGACACACAACCACGCGGTCGCACCGCTAGCTCTAGCTTGGTTACGGCCAGCCACTGGTGGACACACAACCACGCGGTCGCACCGCTAGCTCTAGCTTGGTTACGGCCAGCCACTGGTGGACACACAACCACGCGGTCGCACCGCTAGCTCTAGCTTGGTTACGGCCAGCCACTGGTGGACACACAACCACGCGGTCGCACCGCTAGCTCTAGCTTGGTTACGGCCAGCCACTGGTGGACACACAACCACGCGGTCGTGTCAGGCTCACTTTATTCTATGCATATATCTAGAGAGTATTAGTAAATGTCTATAACACTATATTTATATAACGCTATTTGTCAATAACGCTAAATGTCTATAGCGTTATAAACTCTATATGTCTTTAAAACTATGTCTATAACGCTTTCTGTGTATAACGCTTTAACACTATTTGTCTATATCGTAATAAGCCTATAACGCTATATGTCTATAACGCTATATATCTATAACGAAATAACACTATATGTCTGTAAGGCTATAACGCTTTATGTCTATAACAATATATGTCAATAACGCTTTATATCTTTAATGATATAAGTATATAAAGCAAAATGTCTACAACGCTATAATGATAAATGTCCGTTTCGCTATATTTCTATAACACTATATGTCAATAACGCTATAATTCTAAATGTCTATAACGCTATATTTATATAACGCTAAATTTATATAAAGATAAATGTCTACAAAGCTAAATATCTATAACGCTATATGTCAAATAACACTTTCTGTGTGTACCGCAACAACGCTATATGTCTTTAACGCTTTATGTCTATAACGCTATAATGCTTTATGGTTATAAATAAGTCTAAATCGCTATATATTAATAACGCTATATTTATGTAAAGCTAAATGTATACAACGATTTATGTCTATATCGCTAAAAGTCTATAACGCAATAATTCTAAATATCTATAACGCTATAAACTCTATATGTCTTTAACACTATATTCTATAACGCTTTCTGTCTATAACGTTTTAACGCAATATGTCTATATTGCTATAAGTCTATAACGCTATATGTCTATAATGTGAAATATATCCATAACGACATAATGCTATATGTCTATAACGCTATAATTCTATTGTCTATAACAATATATGCCTTTAACGCTATATATAATGCTATATGTGTATAGAGCTAAATGTCTACAACGCTATAATGATAAATGTCTATTAAGCTATATGTGTATAGAGCTAAATGTCTACAACGTTATAATGATAAATGTCTATTAAGCTATATGTGTATAGAGCTAAATGTCTACAACGCTATAATGTTAAATGTCTATTAAGCTATATGTCTATAACACTATCTATCAAAAATATATATGTCTATAACGCTATAACACTATATTTCTATATCACTATATATCTACAACGCTATATGTCTATAACTTATAACAAATTTGGCTATAACTATGTTTATAACACTATATGGCAATAACGCTTTATGTCTGTAAACTGATATTTATACACCGCTATATGTCTATAAAGCTATAAGTCTATAAGCTAACTGTCTATAACGCTATATTTATATAACATTATTTGTCTATAATCTCTCTATGTCCTTAACGCTAAATGTCTATAACGTTATAAAGCTAAATGTCTATAACGTTATAAAGCTAAATGTCTATAACGTTATAAAGCTAAATGTCTATAACGTTATAAAGCTAAATGTCTATAACGTTATAAAGCTAAATGTCTATAACGTTATAAAGCTAAATGTCTATAACGTTATAAAGCTAAATGTCTATAACGTTATAAAGCTAAATGTCTATAACGTTATGAAGCTAAATGTCTATAACGTTATGAAGCTAAATGTCTATAACGTTATAAAGCTAAATGTCTATAACGTTATAAAGCTAAATGTCTATAACGTTATGAAGCTAAATGTCTATAACGTTATAAAGCTAAATGTGAATTACACTATGTCGCTATATGTCTATAACGCTAAAATTATATAAAGCTAAATATCTACAAAGCTATTTTTCTATAACGCTCTATGTTATATAACGCTTTCTGTCTATAACGCTATATATCTATAACGTTATAACACTATATGTTTATAACAATATATTTCTCCAACGCTATATGTCTATAACGCTAAATGTCTATAAAGATATATGTCTATAAAACTAAATGTCTGCAAAGCTATAATTTTAAATGTCCATAACACAATAACGCTATATGGCTATTACACTATATGTCTATGACGCTACATTTAGCTCTATAAGTCTATAAAGCTAAATGTCTACAACGCTATATGTCTATAAAGCTAAATGTCTACAACGCTATATGTCTATAACGATATATGTCTACAACGCTATATGTCTATAACGCTTAACGTCTGTAAAACTATAATTCTAAATGTCTATAACGCTATATTTCTATAACGCTATATTTCTATAACGCTATATTTCTATAACGCTATATTTCTATAACGCTATATATCTAAAATGAATTAAATAGAGTAGGGTTAAACCTGAAAAAAGAAACGCAACAAAACAACGGTCAGGTTTAACCCTACTCTCTTTGATTCATTCTACATTGTGCTAACCTCACTGCAGTCTCTCCCCTTATTACTCGCTATATATCTATAACGCTATATGTCTACACTTAAATTTCTATAACACTACAGCGCTAAATGGATATAAAATTATAATATGTCTTTAACGATGTGTGTTTATAACGAGACTGGTTGACCATATTGAGATTAATCCAGCAACTCAGAGATGTATCGTAAGTAACGGATATTATTATTTTATTCGATTTGACTAAGAACATTGTTAAAATGATTTGTTATGCTGTTAAAACTTTTGAGTGGCATTTTCTGTTTAAAGTGGAATATTAAAGATGACATACTTCTTATATGTACCAAGACTCCACTCATCATTACACTCTATAGCAGGCATGCACGACTCAAAATGTAAGGCGGGCCGTACTAATTTGTGAAAAACGTGTTCCGGCTGAAAGAAGATAGGTCACCAATCAAGTTTAAGGCCAGAGATTTACAATAAGTGTACTTGAAATTATACGTGCACAAAAGATTTTGTTCATTTAACGAACTACAGTAGAAATCGGTTATGTCGACGGCCTCTTGGTTTGCCAAACAGCGTCGAGATAACCGATGATCGAGATAAACGAAAGCCAATGTGGCGGCAACATATTAAACATGTGCTTGAATTTTTTTATGTACACGATGTGCGTTTAAAAATGAGAATGTACATGTACGTGTTTAAGGATTTTTTTTTTCTTTTTGTACACAACAGCATTAACGTGATTTGTTGGATGAAGTGATCGGCGTGCTATGAAAATGGGGTGCCATATGTGGGGTGCCATATGTGGTGTGTCATATGTGGTGTGCCATATGTGGGGTGCCATATGTGGGGTGCCATATGTGGGGTGTCATATGTGGTGTGACATATGTGGTGTGCCATATGTGGTGTGCCATATACCGGGTGTCATATGTGGTGTGCCATATGTGGAGTGCCATATGTGGTGTGACATATGTTGGTGTCATGTGGGGTGCGATATGTGGGGTGCCATATGTGGGGTGCCATATGTGGGGTGCCATATGTGGGGGGCCATATGTGGGTGGCATATGTGGGGTGCCATATGTGGGGTGCCATATGTGGGGTGCCATATGTGGGGTGCCATATGTGGGGTGCCATATGTGGGGTGCCATATGTGGGGTGCCATATGTGGGGTGCCATATGTGGGGTGCCATATGTGGGGTGCCATATGTGGGGTGCCATATGTGGGGTGCCATATGTGGGGTGCCATATGTGGGGTGCCATATGTGGGGTGCCATATGTGGGGTGCCATATGTGGGGTGCCATATGTGGGGTGCCATATGTGGGGTGCCATATGTGGGGTGCCATATGTGGGGTGCCATATGTGGGGTGCCATATGTGGGGTGCCATATGTGGGGTGCCATATGTGGGGTGCCATATGTGGGGTGCCATATGTGGGGTGCCATATGTGGGGTGCCATATGTGGGGTGCCATATGTGGGGTGCCATATGTGGGGTGCCATATGTGGGGTGCCATATGTGGGGTGCCATATGTGGGGTGCCATATGTGGGGTGCCATATGTGGGGTGTCATATGTGGGGTGACATATGTGGTGTGCCATATTTGGGTGTCATGTGGGGTTGCCATATGTGGGGTGTCATATGTGGGGTGCCATATGTGGGGTGTCATATGTGGGGTGCCATATGTGGGTTGCCATATGTGGGGTGTCATATGTGGGGTGCCGTATGTGGGGTGTCATATGTGGTGTGCCATATGTGGGGTGCCATATGTGGGGTGCCATATGTGGGGTGCCATATGTGGGATGCCATATGTGGGGTCCCATATGTGGGCGTCATATGTGGGGTGCCATATGTGGGGTGTCATATGTGGGGTGCCATATGTGGGTGTCATATGTGGGGTGCCATATGTGCGATGTCATATGTGGGGTGTCATATGTGGAGTGCCATATGTGGGTTGCCATATGTGGGGTGTAATATGTGGGGTGCCATATGTTTGGTGTCATATGTGGGTCGCCATATGTGGGGTGTCATATGTGGGGTGCCATATGTGGGCTGCCATATGTGGGGTGTTATAAGTGGGGTGTCATATGTGGAGTGCCATATATGGGGTGCCATATGCGGGGTTCCATATGTGGGGTGTCATATGTGGGGTGCCATATGTGGTGTGCCATATGTGGGTGTCATATTAGGGGTGCCATATGATGGGTGCCATATGTCGGGTGCCATATGTGGGGTGCCACTTTTCCGGATTATCCCGGAATTCCGCATTCGTGAGGCTAAATATTTTCAGCTCCGGATTCACGAGTTTTGATTTTCTCTCGCTTTGGATTCGCCAGTTCAGTTGATTTAAATACGTATTAGGGTTCTTAAACAAACCAACCTGTAAGAACATGTGAAAGTCTAAATTTAGTATTAAGTGACAAGCGGGCTCGCTATAAATAGAACTCTCTCTTTTGTTTGCAAGCCTCTCGCTCTTCGCTTCTTGCTGTGTCAACTTAATTGAGCGGACAACACAATGGTCATTTCATTTCGATTACTACAGATTGATGTAGGCACGTATCTGTTGTATATAAATTTCAAAAGCCATTGATTGGTCATGGGGATCGAGAGAACCGACGTTAAATGGCAAATCTCACCGCCATTTGTGCTCGACTTATCAGTGTTCGGCGACATAACAGAATCGATATAACCAAGAGTAAATGCTAAGACAAAGAGAGAATTTTTGGTTCCTTTTCAAAAAGTTGACATAAAAGGGTTGGCGAGTTAACCGAGGTCGAAATAAGCTGATTTGACTGTATATCTTAAAACATATTTAACCGTACTTAACAGTTGAACTGTGTTATAGCTCCGAACATCCCATACCTCTAATAGTTTGACTACATTTACTGTCTGATGGCTCTATACAACCTCTTGGCTCCTATGGTCTTACTACACTTAGTGTCTGATCGATCCATTCCACCTCTTGGCTCCAATAGTCTGACTACTCTAATTGCCTGATAGCTCTATACAGCGTCTTGGCTCCAACAGTCTGACTACACTTACCATCTGATAGATCCATTCAACCTCTGGGCTCCAATAGTTGGACTTCATTAATTGGTACCATAGATAAACAAAACAACAAAAAAACAAACAAACTTCTGATAAACAGGCGCCAAAAGACATGAGGCTTTGGTGTTTAAGAATGTTACGTTTGTCTGACGGTTAGGACCTGGGGGTAAAAGTGCACGTTTGTAAAATGTAGAGGTCAAAGTTTATGTATTCATTGCAGCGGTAAAAGTGCATCGTGCACTAAAAAGCTGTTAACACATGTTATATGTGACACGAGGAACACATCAGATAGAAAGAAGAGCTGCTTGAAGAGTTGTCGGAATAAAAGAAAATAGCACTTATAAAGCTGCTATGGAAATGTACTTTTCAGCTTATACATTACTCGTTTAAATATATCTGGATAAGCCAGTGGTTCCAAAATGTTGCGCAAAGGTGCCCTAGGGAACAATGACACCCTGTGGAACAACGACATCATGGGGAACCACGCAATCCTCATAAACCTAAAATAGTATTAAAAAGTTCAAATTTTTTTGTTCTTCCTTTCATTGTAATAGCATGCGACATCTAGTGGACATGGGGAAAGCCCGTAACAAACACGTGAAGTTTGTAACATGGAAACCTCTGGCCTAGACAAATACGTAGCTTGTGAGAAAGCAGGTTGTAACATAGGAGTCCCTGGACTAGACTAATATCATGTGGGTAAACAGTTTGTAGCATGGGAACTACTGGACTAGTCTCATACGCAGAAGAGTGATCAATACATTTTTAAACTTGGAGAGAACGCTTTGACATAAGAAGATGCTGAACAATTTCCTATTTGTTATTACATACAAGATGACATACTTATGAGAAAATGGCGACATCCAGACGCAAAGGCTGACGAAGAATGGAGGATAGTTCATCAAATAATAGTTTTTACACCTTTCGGGAACGAATTCCATGATTCACCACTTTCAGGCCATTTGGAAGTAAGCAAGAAATATAAAAAAATCACGTCCCACTTCTTTTGGCCCAAAATCAAAAAGATGTGGTTGACTCCTGCAGGTTATGTCATACTTGTCAGTTGGTGGGGAAACCAAATCAGAAGATACCAGCAGCTCCTCTTCAACCCATTCCAGCGTTTGAAGAACCTTTCAGTCGCGTTATTATAGACTGCGTTGGACCTCTGCCAAAGACAAAATCAGGTCACCAATACTTGCTGACAATCATGTGTGCGTCAACAAGGTTCCCAGAAGCTATTCCTCTTCGCAATATCAAGACTTCAAACATCGTCAAAGCCTTGAACAAGTTTTTTAAATTGTTTTGTCTTCCGAAGTCTGTACAGTCTGATCCAGGAATAAACTTCAATGCTGGACTATTCAAAAAAGTGATGTACCAATTGGGCATAGAACACTGCTTGTCGAGTGTGTATCATGCTGAGACACAGGGAGCACTTGAGCGATTCCATCAGACGTTGAAGAACATGATGAGAACGTACTGTCTAGAACAAGAGAAAGTCTGGGATGAAGGAATCAACATGCTACTATTTACTGCAAGAGAAGCAGTTCAAGAATCACTTGGATTCAGCCCCTTCGATCTGGTGTTTGTCAACAGGTTCTCTTAAACTTCTAAAAGTTACGTGGATGTCATCGACACCCACTGAAGGACTTTTGGTCCATGTCTTCAAGTTTAAAAATAAATGTAATGCCTTGAATTTGGCTAAATCTCAGTTATAAAGAGTCACATTCTAAAATAAAAATTTGATAATACAGAAAGTCTAAATTAAAACAATTCGGTTCAGGGGACAAAGTGCATGTACTTTTAACAATGTCAAAGCAGGCACTACAGGCTAGATAATTAGTCCTTACACAGTTGAGTCCAGCTAATGATCGGAATGACATGTTATAAACACCAGGTCGCAAAAGAAAGAAACCGTTGTGTTGAAAGAATGTGTTAAAAGAAAAAGTGATGACCATTGTCCTTTCTCAGTTAACACAATCGCAACTGTAAGCACGGTATCTAAACAAAATGTGACCGTTGATAGTCGCCCAGAAAATGCTGGTCATTAAAAACTGAAAAAATTCAGAAATACTTGCAAACTTAGATAAGAAACTAGGACATTCGTCATTGTCAGAGAAAAACGTTTTTAAATCTATTATTGTAGATTCTGTTCCAATTTTTCATGAAGTGCTTAATAAAAAAAATTGCTGTATGTAATGTTGATATATGGCAATGTAGTTCCGGTCAAGCTACACCCCTATAATGTCAATACGGAAAAAACTAGAAATAATCCGGTCTGAAATAAAATACATGTTTGAAAATGATATCATTGAGCCAAGCTCTAGTAACTGGAGTTCTCCATGTATTTTAGTCCCAAAGTTTGATAAAAGTTACAGGTTTTGCACCGATTTCAGAAAAGTGATTTCGGCTACAAAGTCTGATTCCTTTCCAATTTCAAGGATAGACGATCTGATAGATCGAATAGGCAATGGCAAATATGTGACCAAGATAGACCTACTATCAGGTAATTGGCAGGTTCCTTTATCTAAAAGAGCAAAGAAATTTCTGCTATCTGTACTCCTGAAGGTTTATACCAATATAAAGTAATGCCGTTTGGAATGTAAAATGCTCCAGCTACATTCCAACGTCTAGTTAATAGCATTATTGCTGACCAGGTAAACTGCAGCACCTATCTTGATGATGTAATTATTTACAGTCAAGATTTCTCAAGGGCATGTAACCCACTTAAGATCTTTGTTTTACACATTTTTGCAGGCAAATGTTACTGTAAATTTAAAAAAAGTGTGAATACGAATACTTAGAGAGTTTTACGTACCGTTACAATTTAATTTCTTATTTTACTCTATGGCTCGTGTCAAACAGTTGATAACAAAGGATAATACAATAAATTAAATACAGCAATAAAGAACGATACCAAAACTAATGCTAATGACAAATAACCCATTTATCAAAGCTAACTTAAACAATACAAAACCAAGTAGAATAAATCTATTCACTAAAGTACAGCTATGAACTGGCACCGGTACCTTGTTGGGAAGTGCACACACATACAATAAATGGAATTTACAAATCTAAGGCCACTACAGTATGTCAGTCTGTTAGTCTCGTTTTCGACTCATATCGTAATCGCAATCTCTGTTACTCATTACTCGACAGTCTCTCTCTGTCTACCTCTGCAATCGACTTGTTTATAGTCTTTTATAAAGAGCATTCTAGATAAGTTCAAAACACATTGTATCTGCAACTAGGGTTCTATCATACGTTCCACCGAACTTAACAAGTTACTGTAGTTACATGTAGTCGAGGTTAAGGAAGACAATTTAAATTAAGACCACACCCATCGTTTCACCAAATTTGGGGTCACCCAGAGTTCATGAGGTCACCCAGATTTCTTTGGGTCACCCAGGGTTCATGGGGTCAACTAGAAATCATGTACCACATACTTTAGAAACATGACGTAAACACCATGTAAACAAGGCAAGCTTCTACAGCAACAGTATGTAATGAAACAGTTTGTGACATGGTAACAACTGGACTAAACTAATCCTTAGCATGTGGGGAACCAGTTTGTGATATAAGAACCACTGGACTAGACTTATACTTAACATGTGGGGAAACAGTTTGTGATATAAGAACCACTGGACTAGACTAATACTTAGCATTCTTGAAACAGTTGTGATATAAGAACCACTGGACTAGACTAATACTTAGCATTTTGAAACAGTTTGAGATATAAGAACCACTGGACTAGACTAATATTTAGCATGTGGGGAAAAAGTTTCAGATATAAGAACCACTGGACTAGACTAATACTTAGCCTTTTTGAAACAGTTGTGATATAAGAACCACTGGACTAGACTAATACTTAGCCTTTTTGAAACAGTTGTGATATAAGAACCTCTGGACTAGACTAATACTTAGCCTTTTTGAAACAGTTGTGATATAAGAACCTCTGGACTAGACTAATACTTAGCCTTTTTGAAACAGTTGTGATATAAGAACCTCTGGACTAGACTAATACTTAGCCTTTTTGAAACAGTTGTGATATAAGAACCTCTGGACTAGACTAATACTTAGCCTTTTTGAAACAGTTGTGATATAAGAACCTCTGGACTAGACTAATACTTAGCCTTTTTGAAACAGTTGTGATATAAGAACCTCTGGACTAGACTAATACTTAGCCTTTTTGAAACAGTTGTGATATAAGAACCTCTGGACTAGACTAATACTTAGCCTTTTTGAAACAGTTGTGATATAAGAACCTCTGGACTAGACTAATACTTAGCCTTTTTGAAACAGTTGTGATATAAGAACCTCTGGACTAGACTAATACTTAGCCTTTTTGAAACAGTTGTGATATAAGAACCTCTGGACTAGACTAATACTTAGCCTTTTTGAAACAGTTGTGATATAAGAACCTCTGGACTAGACTAATACTTAGCCTTTTTGAAACAGTTGTGATATAAGAACCTCTGGACTAGACTAATACTTAGCCTTTTTGAAACAGTTGTGATATAAGAACCTCTGGACTAGACTAATACTTAGCCTTTTTGAAACAGTTGTGATATAAGAACCACTGGACTAGACTAATACTTAGCCTTTTTGAAACAGTTGTGATATAAGAACCTCTGGACTAGACTAATACTTAGCATGTGGGGAACCAGTTTGTGATATAAGAACCACTGGACTAGACTTATACTTAACATGTGGGGAAACAGTTTGTGATATAAGAACCACTGGACTAGACTAATACTTAGCATTCTTGAAACAGTTGTGATATAAGAACCTCTGGACTAGACTAATACTTAGCCTTTTTGAAACAGTTGTGATATAAGAACCACTGGACTAGACTAATACTTAGCCTTTTTGAAACAGTTGTGATATAAGAACCACTGGACTAGACTAATACTTAGCCTTTTTGAAACAGTTGTGATATAAGAACCACTGGACTAGACTAATACTTAGCCTTTTTGAAACAGTTGTGATATAAGAACCACTGGACTAGACTAATACTTAGCCTTTTTGAAACAGTTGTGATATAAGAACCTCTGGACTAGACTAATACTTAGCCTTTTTGAAACAGTTGTGATATAAGAACCTCTGGACTAGACTAATACTTAGCCTTTTTGAAACAGTTGTGATATAAGAACCTCTGGACTAGACTAATACTTAGCCTTTTTGAAACAGTTGTGATATAAGAACCTCTGGACTAGACTAATACTTAGCCTTTTTGAAACAGTTGTGATATAAGAACCTCTGGACTAGACTAATACTTAGCCTTTTTGAAACAGTTGTGATATAAGAACCTCTGGACTAGACTAATGTTTAACATGTGGAGGAGCAGTTTGTGTTTGTTTAGATTTTAGACGCAGACCTGATATTCTTTACCGCAGGACCTGGTGTTATGTCAGCAATGACCCTCAATGACCCTCAATGACCTTCAATGACCCTCAATGACCCTCAATGACCCTCAATGACTCTCAATGTCCCTCAATGACCCTCAATGACCTCAATGACCCTCAATGACCCTATCTTCTAAAAAAAAGTGCTAAATTCCCCAGGTTGTCATCCCATCAAGTTATTACTCTCCAGGTTGTCAACGACCAGGTTGTCATCCCTCAAATTGTTATTCCCTGGTTTTCATCCCAAAGATTTCATCCCTATGTTATCATCCTTAGGTTGTCAGCACCCCCCCCCCTTTTCCTCAGGTTGCCATCCCCCAAGCTATTATCCCCAGGTTGTTATTACCCAAATTCTCAACCCTAAACTGTCATCTCATAGGTTGTCATTTCCTATGTTATCATCCTTAGGTTGTCCGCACCCCCCCCCCCTTTTCCTCAGGTTGCCATCCCCCAAGCTATTATCCCCAGGTTGTTATTACCCAAATTCTCAACCCTAAACTGTCATCTCATAGGTTGTCATTGCCCAGGTTGTTATCCCCCAGATTGTCAGCCCCACCCCCCTCTCCAGGTTTTCATCCCCAGGTTGCTATCCCCAGTGTTCTTGTTAACATTAAGCATTAAGTCTTTTTTTTTTGGCGCCTGCCTTCAAGAGTTGAATATTGTATCGGTTTATGCCGCAGTTCAATGAGGTCAATGGAAGCCATCATCATATTCTGGACATTCTAAGATTCCTCTTTTCATGGACGAGTCACCACACATGGATGCGCTTTGAGTAATGTTTTGGCAGAGCATTGGTCTAAATAAACACATTGTATCACTTTATCATTGGTAGTGCACTGGTCTATATAAGCACTTCGAATCACTGCTGACAGTGCACTGGTCTATATAAATACATTGAATCACTGTATCATTGGCAGTGCACTGGTCTAAATAAAAACATTGAATCACTGTATCATTGGCAGTGCACTGGTCTATATAAGCACTTCGAATCACTGTACAGTTGACCGTACACAGGTCTATATAAACACATTGTAGCAATTTATCATTGGTAGTGCACTGGTCTATATAAGCACTTCGAATCACTGTACCGTTGACAGTGCACTGGTCTATATAAGCACTTGGAATCTCTGTACCATTGGTAGTGCAATGGTCTATTTAAGCATTTAGAATCACTGTTCTATTATCAGTGCACTGGTCTATATAAGCATTTAGAATCACTGGCAGTGCACTGGTCTATATAAGCATTTAGAATCACTGTTCTATTGGCAGTGCACTGGTCTATATAAGCATTTAGAATCACTGGCAGTGCACTGGTCTATATAAGCATTTAGAATCACTGTTCTATTATCAGTGCAATGGTCTATATAAGCATTTAGAATCACTGGCAGTGCACTGTTCTATATAAGCATTTAGAATCACTGTTCTATTGGCAGTGCACTGGTCTATATAAGCACATTTAATTGTTGTACCGTTGTTGTTTCAAAATCTTGTCTAACTTATGAAAAATAAAAAAAATCTCTCATTTGCGACATATTATAAGGGCTTTCTATGACTCTGTTTATACACTCTGTGACAATAGATCTATTTCTCTTCTCCTGCATGATGTTTAATCTTTCATTTACTTTGGGCCAAGCCACACTTTCAAAAAAAATATTGATTTCTGTATTCAGTTTGTTCAAGGTTCAGTGTCAAATATTATTGAAACAATAAAACTGACTTTATTTAGTGTTTTGCACAGAGCTTAATTTCAGTGTACTGCAGTGTGCGTTGTTTGTGCCTGATGTTGAGTCTTACAAACCTCAATTTCAGTGTACTGCATTAAATGTTGTTTGTGCCTGATGTGGAGTCTTACAGACCTCAATTTCAGTGTACTGCATTAAGTGTTGTTTGTGCCTGATGTTTACAGACCTCAATTTCAGTGTACTGCATTGTGCGTTGTTTGTGCCTGATGTTGAGTCTTACAGACCTCAATTTCAGTGTACTGCATTGTGCGTTGTTTGTGCCTGATGTTGAGTCTTACAGACCTCAATTTCAGTGTACTGCATTAAGTGTTGTTTGTGCCAGATGTTTACAGACCTCAATTTCAGTGTACTGCATTGTGCGTTGTTTGTGCCTGATGTTACATGTAAGTGGTTCTAACAAATTACGTACAATTCAGTGTTTCCCATACAGACTTTGGACATTAATAGTTCTAACGCCATATTTACACATCAATTATTCTCACACTAAATTTACACATCAGTGGTTCTCATATAAACGTTAAACATGAGTAGCTACCAACCCAACTTTGCACATCAGTAGTTCTCACACAAGTTTTACACGTCAGTGGTTCTCACTAGGTGTCTCAAACCGGGAATCCGAACCAAAAAAAATACTGGGATACGGGACTATAACGGATTCTTTTAAATACCGGGATTTGATTTATGAAAAACCGGATTTTCGATTTTTCCGGGATTTCTTTTTCAAAAGTTTATATCGCTTTTAAAGTAAGAGGTATCAATAATTTATGTCATGTGCGTAGTTCGAACACCTCAAACCACGTGTCTCAAGTTCAGAGAGAGACGACAGACGGACTAGATCTGTGCATGAAGCACCAAGAAAAAAAGAAAGCAATTAATAGTGCATTTTTCAAGTTCAAACAACTTAGTAGAAACAGTTTCTCTTGTGACATCATCTCCCATTCAGTGTGTTCATGGCTTCTAATGATCAAAGACGACTCATGAAGCAATGTGTCGACAATATGCCTACTTCTTCTAACTGAATTAAAGGCATGGAGATCAAGCACAGCAAGAATGTTAAAACCTATTGGATTAATACACTGCGTAAGCTGAGAGAAGAAAAAGTTAAGCAGTCTCAGACACTTGAGGAATGGACGTGTTAAGCTGTCTCTGACACTGGATGAATGGACGAGTTAACTTGTCTCTGACACTGGATAAATGGACGAGTTAAACTGTCTCTGACACTTGAGGAATGGACGTGTTAAGCTTTCTCTGACACTGGATAAATGGACGAGTTAAACTGTCTCTGACACTGGATGAATGGACGAGTTAAACTGTCTCTGACACTTGAGGAATGGACGTGTTAAGCTTTCTCTGACACTGGATAAATGGACGAGTTAAGCTTTCTCTGACACTGGATGAATGGACGAGTTAAACTCTCTCTGACACTGGATAAATGGACGAGTTAAGCTTTCTCTGACACTGGATGAATGGACGAGTTAACTTGTCTCTGACACTGGATGAATGGACGTTCTCTGACACTGGATGAATGGACGAGTTAAACTCTCTCTGACACTGGATAAATGGACGAGTTAAGCTTTCTCTGACACTGGATGAATGGACGAGTTAACTTGTCTCTGACACTGGATGAATGGACGAGTTAAACTGTCTCTGACACTGGATGAATGGACGAGTTAACTTGTCTCTGACACTGGATGAATGGACGAGTTAAACTGTCTCTGACACTGGATGAATGGACGAGTTAAACACTCTCTTACACTGGATGAATGGACGAGTTAACTTGTCTCTGACACTGGATGAATGGACGAGTTAAACTGTCTCTGACACTGGATGAATGGACAAGTTAAACTGTCTCTGACACTGGATGAATGGACGAGTTAAACTGTCTCTGACACTGGATGAATGGACGAGTTAAACTCTCTCTGACACTGGATGAATGGACGAGTTAAACTGTCTCTGACACTGGATGAATGGACGAGTTAAACTGTCTCTGACACTGGATGAATGGACGAGTTAAACTGTCTCTGACACTGGATGAATGGACGAGTTAAACACTCTCTGACACTGGATGAATGGACGAGTTAAACTTTCTCTGACACTGGATGAATGGACGAGTTAAACTCTCTCTGACACTGGATGAATGGACGAGTTAACTTGTCTCTGACACTGGATGAATGGACGAGTTAACTTGTCTCTGACACTGGATGAATGGACGAGTTAACTTGTCTCTGACACTGGATGAATGGACGAGTTAAACTGACTCTGACACTGGATGAATGGACGAGTTAAACTCTCTCTGAGACTGGATGAATGGATGATTTTTGTTAAAGGTCATTTGATGAAGGTGAACATTGATAGTCTTTTGTTAACCAATGAATGCGTCAACCTTGGCAGCATGCCGACCAGATTATGTTCACAACGGTGGGAAAACAGGCTATCCTCGTTTGAACTGGCCATGAAAGATCAACAGTCTGCACACCGACTGACGGCGCCAGTGTGATGACCGGTCTGCATACCTACTGACAGCACCAGTGTGATGACGGTCTGCATACCTACCGAGGGTGCCAGTGTGATGACCGGTCTGCATACCTACTGAGGGTGCCATTGCGATGACGGTCTGCATTTCTACTGACAGTGCCAGTGTGATGACAGGGCTGCTACCTACTGACGGTGCCAATGTGATGACGGTCTGCATACCTACTGAGGGTGCCAGTGTGATGATCGGTCTGCATACCTACTGAGCGTGCCAGTGTGATGACGGTCTGCATACCTACTGAGGGTGCCAGTGTGATGACCGGTCTTCAGACCTACTAACGGTGCCAGTGAGGTGACGGTCTGCATACCTACTTAGGGTGCCAGTGTGATGACCGGTCTTCAGACCTACTGAGGGTGCCAGTGTGATGACCGGTCTTTACACCTACAGATGGCGCCAGTGTGATGACCGGTCTGTACACCTACAGATGGTGCCAGTGTGATGACCGGTCTGTACACCTACAGATGGCGCCAGTGTGATGACCGGTCTGTACACCTACAGATGGCGCCAGTGTGATGACCGGTCTGTACACCTACAGATGGTGCCAGTGTGATGACCGGTCTGTACACCTACAGATGGTGCCAGTGTGATGACCGGTCTGTACACCTACAGATGGTGCCAGTGTGATGACCGGTCTGTACACCTACAGATGGTGCCAGTGTGATGACCGGTCTGTACACCTACAGATGGTGCCAGTGTGATGACCGGTCTGTACACCTACAGATGGTGCCAGTGTGATGACCGGTCTGTACACCTACAGATGGTGCCAGTGTGATGACCGGTCTGTACACCTACAGATGGTGCCAGTGTGATGACCGGTCTGTACACCTACAGATGGTGCCAGTGTGATGACCGGTCTGTACACCTACAGATGGTGCCAGTGTGATGACCGGTCTGTACACCTACAGATGGTGCCAGTGTGATGACCGGTCTGTACACCTACAGATGGTGCCAGTGTGATGACCGGTCTGTACACCTACAGATGGTGCCAGTGTGATGACCGGTCTGTACACCTACAGATGGTGCCAGTGTGATGACCGGTCTGTACACCTACAGATGGTGCCAGTGTGATGACCGGTCTGTACACCTACAGATGGTGCCAGTGTGATGACCGGTCTGTACACCTACAGATGGTGCCAGTGTGATGACCGGTCTGTACACCTACAGATGGTGCCAGTGTGATGACCGGTCTGTACACCTACAGATGGTGCCAGTGTGATGACCGGTCTGTACACCTACAGATGGTGCCAGTGTGATGACCGGTCTGTACACCTACAGATGGTGCCAGTGTGATGACCGGTCTGTACACCTACAGATGGTGCCAGTGTGATGACCGGTCTGTACACCTACAGATGGTGCCAGTGTGATGACCGGTCTGTACACCTACAGATGGTGCCAGTGTGATGACCGGTCTGTACACCTACAGATGGTGCCAGTGTGATGACCGGTCTGTACACCTACAGATGGTGCCAATGTGATGACCGGTCTGTACACCTACAGATGGTGCCAGTGTGATGACCGGTCTGTACACCTACAGATGGTGCCAGTGAGATGACCGGTCTGTACACCTACAGAGTGTGCCAATGTGATGACCGGTCTGTACACCTACAGATGGCGCCAGTGTGATGACCGGTCTGTACACCTACAGATGGTGCCAATGTGATGACCGGTCTGTACACCTACAGATGGTGCCAGTGTGATGACCGGTCTGTACACCTACAGATGGCGCCAGTGTGATGACCGGTCTGTACACCTACAGATGGCGCCAGTGTGATGACCGGTCTGTACACCTACAGATGCCTACAATGTGAAGACCGGTCTGTACACCTACAGATGGTGCCATTTTGATGACTGGTCTTCAGATCTACAGATGGTGCCAGTGTGATGACCGTACTAGGACGTGAAGCAGCGCTGTACCATCAACAACGTCTCTCTCTCTCACAGAGTATAGCTTGCATTCTTAGACTCTTCAACCTCGACATCATTAACCTGCAGAAGAAAACGATTCTGAAGATTCTGACTGTGATGATGATCGTGACAACTGTGATTTTCATAAGATAAGATAAGATTCTTTTATTGATACAAATAAATGGAAATATTTTTTGATTGCGTTATACATTTTCAGCTAAAAAATAAAACAATTAGAACACAAGACATTTATAGTTAATTATTTCAAACAGCCATTTGGTGAGTTCTCTTAGCAAAATCGGGGACTTATTAGATCTCATTCAGATGTGTGATTTCAGAGGAAGCATGACGGTAAATTCTTTCAGATTGGTGGACTAAAGAATTTTTATATCTGTCAGTCCTTTCTAATCTTTAGAGAAAGAATTAGTTCCCGATCGGCCTGATCCTAAGTATCTGTAATGAAGAGGGTGGGATGTATCATCCAAAATGTCTTTAGTTATCAAAAACATCTTTCTTCAAATAGTTCTTCCAGTAAAGGATGTTTAGTTTGTGTTATTTATCTGGCTTTCTTGATTAGTCGGTTTATGCGGTGTTTAATATCACACGTTGAATTCCCACTCCAGCAGGTAATATTGAAATTGAGGAGGCTTCCAATAGTGACACTGTAGAATAAGTTAACGAATTGCTTGTTTACGCCAAAATCGTACAGTTTTTTGAGGTAGAACATTCTTTGGTTGAATTTCTTATACAGGATTTGGCCGTGCTCATGCCATGTTAGCTTATTATTACTGGTGACACCTACGTACTTGTACGCCTCCACTTTCTCTACATTTTGATTTTTTATTTTGAGATCTGTAATCTGGTGTTTCCCCCTCCTGAAATCAATAACCATTTCTTTAGTTTTTGAGACATTCAACTGGAGAAAATTTTCATCGCACCAATTGATAAAGCTCGTAACTAAGTTGCGGTATATGCCTTCTCCTTCAGATATTAAACCAACAATGGTGGTATCATCAGCAAATTTTAAGATTGGAACGGTGTTGCTTGAGCTTTGAATATCATCTGTATATATTGTATACAGTACAGGGGAGAGAACGCAGCCTTGTGGTGCCCCGGTGCTTATTTCTCTGGCTAGAGATACTTGGTTATTTACTTTGACATATTGTGGTCGATTTGTTAAAAAGTTCAGTATCCAAGCCTGAATACTTAAACTGACACCTAACGAGGAAAGTTTCTTTATCATAAGGTGTGGTTGGATAGTGTTAAATGCTGATGAGAAGTCTAAGAAAAGCACTCTGACATATGTTTTAGGACTGTTTAGGTGATGGTAAAGGCTCTCCAACAATAGTAAGATTGCGTCCTCCGTACTTCTGGCAGGCTTATAAGCAAATTGGTGGGGGTCAATTTTTGCAGTACTTTATTCAAAATTTCTTTCAGAATTATTTTCTCAAAACATTTAATGACAATAGAGGTAAGTGCAACCGGTCGTAAGTCGTTGTTGCACTTTACCTTAATTTTCTTTGGAATTGGTATGATTTCTGAAGTTTTCCAAATTGCTGGTATTGTGTGAGTTACATAAGATTTATTAAATATGTAACAAAACATTTAGGAGAGCTGCTGCTCTGAACATAGTTTAATGAGTTGACCACTTAATTTGTCTGGTCCCGAGGCTTTAGCTGCGTCCACTTGGTTAAATAATGACATCACTCTCTGTTCGGTGAACAATAAAGTACCCTCCTGTGTACTACTGCCATCTTGAAATGAATTCATCATCTCATTGTGTACTCTTCCAAAGTCCAGGCTGTCAAAACCACAATAAAAGTCATTTAAGTCGTTAACAAAATTCCTTACGTCCTCAACACATAAGCATTCTCGACTAGGAGTATATCCTGTTAATTGCTTGAGTCCTGCCCAACAAGCCTTTGAATTGTTAGTAGTGAATAATTTTTCTATTTTTTTCTTTTATTGTTTTTTCCCCTGATATATTTTTTCTTTCAATCCTTTTTTAGCTTTAATGAATTCCTGATCATTAATCTTAAACATTTTCTTCTTGTGGTGTATGGCCTCCTTCTTGTGGTGGATGGCCTCCTTCTTGTGGTGGATGGCCTCCTTCTTGTGGTGGATGGCCTCCATCTTGTGGTGGATGGCCTCCTTCTTGTGGTGGATGGCCTCCTTCTTGTGGTGGATGGCCTCCTTTATTTCTCTGCTCATCCAGGGTTTGTTGTTGTTGAATACTCGGATGTTTTTTTGGGAATAATTTCCTCTCCACAGAACTTAATGTAGGAATTGACTGTGTTTGTGAGCTCGTCAATGTCCGGGCAAGTGTTAATAAACGCGTCCCAGTCTGTACATTCCAAGCAGGCCTGAAGTTTTTCTGTCGCCTCATCTGACCACAGTTCAAGAGTTTTTGATGGAATTTTTGTTGTTTTTAAAACTGGCTTATAGCATGGCGTTAGGCGGACCATTGTGTGGTCGGATTCTCCTAGAGGAAATAAAGCACGACATGTGTAGGCCTTTTTAATATTACCATAGCACATATCCAGATTTCGGTCTTGTCGCGTGGAGCAAGTAACATACTGGATGTAAGTTGGCATGGATTTATTAATTGATAGTTGATTAAAGTCCCCCATAACGAGACAAATGGAGTCTGGGTTTTTTTGTTTCGAAATCATGAATTACATCCAAAAGTCTCTCAGTAGCCTGCTCCTTGTTAGCATTAGGTGGAATGTAAGTAAGGATGATACGGATTTGGGTGAACTCCCTAGGTAGGTAAAATGGCCTTCAAGTAATGCAGAGTAGTTCTATGTCGGGTGTACAAACTACATGTTTCACTGTGCTGTTGTTGATGCTACTGTAGTTTGTGTTAATATATAATTGCCAATCCCCCTCCATTGGATTTGCCGCTGTCGTTTGTTCTATCAGCACGGAAAATGTTAAATTCGTCCAATGTCACTGCTGAATCTCGTACTGTTTCGTTAAGCCATGTTTCTGTCAGATATATTAAAGAGCTTTCGCAAAATTGATAGAAATTCTGACAGCAACAGTCCAGTTCATCTATTTTGTTTCATAGTGACCTATCATTTCCAAAAACAGGTGTAAGAAAGCCCCGCTGTCCTCTGTTTCTGCATTTGACACGAATGCCTCGATTCTCTTTACTTTGTTTTTGTCTGGTTTTAGCGCCCTCTCCTATATTTTTTTCTGTTTTAGGTAGGATATGTATATTGATATTATGTAAATTTAATTTATACTTATTTAAATGTGTTTTGTTTGTTTGTACTGATGAAGGCATGTGCCGAAACGTTTACTTGTGTATAATGTATAATTATTATTAAAGCGTAACT
>CAXITT010000588.1:480040-495149 GCA_964033795.1 Lymnaea stagnalis | reverse complement strand
GGTCCGGCGTAGCGTGTCCAATACCGCGCACATTCCACAGCTGTTACAAGGCTACAGCCTTGAGAGCACAGGTGTGGAACGAATGGACCATTGATGTGGGTGACCATTGATGTGTTGTGATGGCCTGTCTAGTAAGCCATGGACCTCTGTCTTTGTATGAGCCGTTGGTTAGGTTATTCCCCTTGGCGGATGGGTGCGTAGGTATGTCATTATGCAAATTTTTTATTAAATATTTCTTTCTGAGACGAGTCCAAACTTGTCTCAAGGGTGGACTACAAAGGAAAATTAAATGGGGGAGACCTGTGGGGGTGGGTACTTTTGACACGTGTTCGCGTGAGAAACTTATCAGGCTGGATATTATATTTTCCCATAGCGTTTTTAATGAGTGTGGTGGGGTAAGACAGCGCACCTGGTACTTTGACTAACGTTTGGACGTTGGAATAACCCACTTTTTTAGGGGTGGAAGGTTGTTGGTAGTATGATTTGTCTCGGTCTGTTGGTAAACTCCAACTGAGTTGCACCCCTTGTTAGGTGTTGATAATAGACTCGCCCAAAGGGTCATTACCCGGTCATTGTCTGTGTGGCTCGCTGTAAGTTGTATATAAACCAGCCCAAACTTCTAGTGTTTTCATTCATTCTGCCCTGCCATCCCGCTTTGACAAAAAAGAATTGTGTTGGTGCAAGCGTCGCTTCGGAGCAGGGGTAAGTAACTGAGTAAAAACTTTAAACTTTTTGTCTTGAACACTCTAGTTTTTTAAATTATTTAAAGTTACAAGCCATTGAACACTCTGTTTTTTAATTTTTTTTAAGTTACTAGCCAGGTACTGTTCTTAAAATCATGTAAAAAAGAGTCGAGTATTTTTTAAACCTTTAATTTACATTCCATACAGAACGTATCTGCCTATCGGAGCTGATCCGATTCTAATAACAGTCCAGTTGGGGCAGCTGAGTCATTGTGGTTTGTGTGTAGACGTGGCGGGGCTCTCACTCGTGATTGGTCAGCTGTGTATTTCCCGACCCTCTCGTGTTTGGCCAGCCGACGGACCTCTCTCTCACGCAGCGGTTCTGTTATTAATTGACAAGGGGTACGTATTCCATTTAAACACCAAGGTTCTCATGTTTTGTAATTATATCCTAATAACCCCTTGTAAAGACCAAAGTTTAAGTTCTATAAAGATCTAATTATGGATTCTCCTTTTCGTATAGATGGAGCAAACTGCCCACCCACGTTTTCCCTGTATGATTTGCCAACGTCTATTTTCAAGAGCTAGAGACGTTGTTCGCCATACAAACTCGGTTCATGGAAAACAAAGTCACAAATGCACTATTTGTGGTAAGATGTACAACCGCGAAGACAATTTAAAAAAGCATATTATAAAGGCCCACAATCCTACACCAACAACAACAACACAGGTGTGCCACCTCTGCCCCGTGTCTTACACCTCGGCCAAGTTGCTTCAAAAGCACATTGAAAAAGTTCACGGTGCGGGTGGTACAAGCGATGGAGCGGCGGGACCACAACACCAAATGGACACAGAGGCGCGACCTGTTGAGACGGAGGAGGCCGGGTCTAGTCGCAAGAGACCCGCTGAGACACAACGCAACGACAAGACTAAACGACATAAAGAACATGACGAAAAGGACGACTTAGACAGTTTACCAGAAGACATAAGACAGAAATATCTGGACAATTGGAATGCCATCAAAACTCATCATACATTACACCCAAATTTATCCACATTTACATACTTTCACAGTCCAAATACCACACATCCCATTGACTGGGAAACAAAGTTAGTCGACAGTATTTTTAACGCACAAACAAAACGGTTTAAAATTAATTTCAGCTACCATTCCATTCTCAAACACAGGGAAACAAATGAACTTAGATTTTTTCATGCCTCACACAACAACGCGTGTGTCTTGGAGCGACCAAAATTAATTAATAATAGAGATGATTTTAATGAATTTCTTTCCCTTTTAAGCGAACAAGATGTTTTAGATCATAGCCAACTTCAGAGACCAGACACAAAATATGTTGTAGAAGCAGTACCAGCCACTAGTTTTTATTTATACCATTTGCAAGATTATCCCATAGGTTGTTATCTTACAGACATACCACAGCACATTAGAGCCAATCAAGCCATTAACATTTTACAACACGACTCACACTCAAAACCTTATGAGGATAATTTTTGTTTTTTTAGGTGTTTAGCTGTAGCCAGAGGTAGTCCAGTTACCGATCTTAGAAAGCAAACACAAAAATTACTGAAACAATGGTATGTTTATCAAGGTCTTAGCACCTTGATTTCATTCCCTGGGGTTACGTTAAAAGAGATTCCCGCTTTAGAGAAGTGTTTTAGTATTAACATAGATATTTTTGAGTATAACGAGGACAATATTATCACCCCAAAGTTAAGAGGAGGAAATTTGTTTAGGGAAAAGCTTAATCTATTATTTTTCAAAAACCATTTCATGTACATTAATAATATAGATAGGGCAGCACACGTCTTCTCATGTTCTAAATGTGGTAAGTTATGGCGGGAATTTTTTCAGTTGAATAGACATGAGCAGACGTGTACTGGGGGTAAATCAATAGATAAATATAAGGGGGGTGTCTATACTACAACGCGTACCATTTGGGATATCCTCAGATCAGCGGGGATAGAAGAAGATCCAACTTTTGTGTACCCTTATAGAGCAACTTATGACTTCGAGTGTTACTTTCAAAAAACCAATCTTCCCCCTGGCGGTAGTGCAACAAAGATTTTAGCGAACCATGTGCCGTTGTCGTGTTCGATAGCTTCAAATGTCCCCGGTCATGAAGGTCCCTTCTGTTTCGTTTCGACAGGAGACAGTCAAGAATTAGTTAGTAAGGTCGTTAACCAACTTCATCACATTAGTGATGAAGCGTTTCAACTCTTGAAAGAGCAGTTCGCTGATGCTCGTCAAAAAATAAAGGGATTATCGTCAGGAGACGATGATGAAGATTCCCCACTCCTTAAAAGATTTGATGAATATTTAATGCAACTACCCGTGATAGGTTTTAATTCGGGGAAGTATGACATTAATTTAATTAAACCCTACTTAATCGCCCATTTTGTTGTACCTTCAGTGACAGTCCAAAACGGGGTAGGGGATGATAACAACCAAAACCATTTAGCGCCAGACGAAGCAGTGTTAGAGTATGAAGGGGGGACACCTGATAATTTTTATGATGGTAATGATAGCGAGCCAGAGGACGAGGCAGAAAAAAAGAATCCGGCCACACAAAAATCACCCTTTAAATTTCTCGTTAAACGCAACAATAATCTCATGTGCATTTCTACCTCTAGATTAAAGTTTTTAGATATCGTTAACTATTTGGCCCCTGGGTTTAGCTATAGTAAATATCTGACAGCCTATAATATAATTGAAACAAAAGGGTACTTCTGTTATGAATATATTTCCTCTATTGATGTCCTAGAGCAAACCACTTTGCCCCCTCATTCAGCTTTTTTTTCCTCCCTTAAAAACACAAATATAACAGCTGAAGAGTACGCGTATTGTCAACAGGTCTGGGTAAAAGAGGGTATGACCACTTTAAAAGATTTTCTAATTTGGTATAATAATAAAGATGTCGTTCCGTTTTTAGAGGCTCTGGAAAAACAGGTTGAATTTTATGAAGATCTAGGGGTAGATATGTTTAAAGACGCCATTTCAGTCCCCGGGGTTACTTTAAAATATCTTTTCAACACCCTCCCTAAAGACGTTTGTTTTTCTTTGTTGCCCAATCGGGAAGCTAGGTTACACAAAACGATTAGAGACAATATTGTCGGGGGTCCCTCTATCATTTTCAATAGGTACCACGAAAAAGGGCAGACTTTCATTAGGGGTAATACAGATAAACCCGTGGCCGGAATTAAGGGCTTTGATGCCAATGCCTTATACTTATGGTCCCTAATGCAAAAAATGCCCACCGACTTTCCGATTATTAGAGATAGTGAAGACGGGTTCAAACCGAGGAAAATAAATTATTACGGGGACCAGAGTAGGGAGTGGTTAAGTTGGGTTTCCCATAAGACGGGTAGAGACTTACAGACCATGTACCAAGGGGGTGAGCGTTCTCTGGGGGGTCGAAACATAAGAGTCGATGGGTGGGATGACGAGTCACGAACTGCTTACCAATTTCAAGGTTGTTTATTTCATGGGCATCCAAAGTGCCCATTGACCCAAGACAAAACTGTAAACCCTTTGAGTAAGAAACCGTTCACAGAGTTGTATAAAAATACAGTTGACATTACGACCTATCTCCGAGAGACTGTTAAGGTTAAGGTTATAGAGATATGGGAATGTCAATGGCAAAGTTTAAAGAAAAATAACCCAGAAATTAAAGCGTTTTTATTAAGGCAGAAAGAAAATTCAAACACCCCTAAACTAAAACCTTCTTATAGCAATAAAAAATGGCCGTTGACAGAACAAGACATTATTGCTTCAGTGTTAGATGATAGTTGTTTCGGGTTAATGTTATAAAGGGGAAAAAATTCTGTTAGCGACCCCGTTACTCAAATGGTATTTGACCCATGGGTTGGTGGTAACTAAAATTTATCAAGTTGTAGAATACCAGCCCGTAGCCTGTTTTAAAAAGTTTGGCAATTCCGTATCAAATGCTAGGAGGTTAGGGGATGTGAGTGACCGTTATACCATAACTAGCGAGACCATGAAGTTGTTGGGGAATGCGGCGTACGGAAAGACATTGACCAATAAGTCAAAACACTCAGAAGTATCGTATTGTAGTGGTAAAGAGACTGACCCTTTTGTAAATAACCCAAGATTTAAAAAAATGACATCGCTAGGGGAAGACCTGTTTGAAATTGAAATGTTACAAAAGACAGTAGCTTGGGATCTCCCCCTCCAGATAGGGTTTTTTGTTTATCAATATGCAAAACTTAGGATGTTAGAGTTTTATTATGACTTTTTAGACAAATATATAGACAGAACGGACTTTCAGCTCTGTGAAATGGATACAGATAGTTTATACTTAGCGCTTAGTAAAAGTGACTTGACTGAGGTAGTTAGGCCCCACCTGAAACAGAAATTTTTTAGTGTTTACCACGAGTGGTTTCCCTCTGAGGTGTGTGATTTACATAGAGCTAACTTTATTAACGGCAACGGCACATTAGAATTAGATTGTAAAGATTGTAGGAATAGGAAATTATACGACAAGAGAACTCCCGGGCTTTTTAAGTTAGAGTATGAGGGGTTGGGTATGGTCTCCTTATGTAGTAAGACATACCATTGTTTCGGTGATTACAATAAAACAAGTACAAAAGGACTAACAAAACAACACAACAATGTAGGTAAACAAGAGTTTATGAAGGTTCTTACAACACAACAACCAGGGGGTGGGACAAATATGGGTTTTAAAACACAGGGATCCACAATTTATACATACACCCAACATAGAAAATCACTCTCCTATTTCTATATAAAACGGAAGGTAGCGGCAGACAATGTTACAACATCCCCTTTAGATATTTAGGTCGTTTTGGTCGTCTCTAAGACACACACACACACACAGGACCAGGGGGACTTTGACTGGACGCTGACTGTGATAAAGAATTATGTTTATATTATGTAGATAAAAAGTATGACTATGTTTGATTGTTACGAAATCTTGATTGTTACGCACTATTGTGATTCTGTCGAATCATTGAAAAATTTGTGCAATAAAACTAATTGAAAATTGTGTCGAATCATGCCATTGTATAATTAAAAATTATGCAAATTGAAAAAATTGAATCTTACCTTTGTATAATAAAAATTATGCAAATTGAAACCTTGAATCATGCAAATGTCATAATAAGTATTATGCAAATTAAAACATTGTGATTCTGTCGAATCATTGACTCATACGCTTGTCATAATAAATATGAATAAAATTATATATAAAAACAATTCCTCTTTTGTTATCTCTTTGATGTCGTATTTGATGTCGTCATTAATTAAATATACCATTGTACAACAGTACAAGTATAATTACAAAGTTAAACATACATAATCAATTCAATATAATTACACTCGGACAACAATACAAAAATAATTAATATAATTACACAATACAACTATAATTACACTCGGACAACAAAGGGAGGGCACTTTTATAAGACAGTCATTATCGGGTTATGCCCCTTGGCGCGCCTAAGGCACACAGGCGCACGCCTTAATGAGCGCCTCCATTTTTCGGTCTGAAATGACCCTACTCTACTACTTAGGGCATACACTCCAAAAACCCCAAAATATCATCACCAGACAATGTCTAACAGGGAATCCACAAGGAAAAAGAAATAGAGGAAAGCCTATGAATACATGGAGACGCAAGCTAGAGGCAGACACGCACAAATTTTGGATACACCTGGAAGCAATTGGAAAGGAAAGCACAGGACCATAATGAGTGGAAAATTCTTGCGGCCTGCTTATGCACCAGATGGTGTTAGAGGCATAAGTAAGTAAGTGAGTAAGTTCAGAAAAGATTTGTCTCCTTAAGAGATCATTATGAAGAAACCGCAACAAGCCACCGAAAAGATATGTCTCCTTAAAAGGACTAGAGGAAAAAACACGCAACAAACCACTAATATTTCCACAACGGAATGCCCATTGGGGCTAAATGTTGCTATTTGTTTGGTGGGTCAGAATGCGAATATCGTTCTAAAAGCTTCTGCTTTTGGCGATTCTTAATATCCCCGTAGGAGCATTTGAAGTCTTTAGATCTCAGGCAGCACATGAAGTATTCTAAGGACTTTGAACTACGTATCAAAACCCGTTGGCTTTAATTTTTTTTAAAAACTGGGCTTTTTACAAGCCAGAAAGTTCTTTAGTAATCGGGCTATTTCGAAATCCTTTATATTATCCTATCTTTTGTTTGTGGCTGGCTGAGTGGCTAGGTTGCTAAATATTTGAACGGCTAATTGAACCAATTCTCGTCAAAATATTAATATAGTTCAGTGGCGTGAAAACAAATGTGCGGTTGCGAGACTTGAAAGAAGGGGAGCAGCAATTGGGATTCTTAAATAGGGCGTTAGTTGTATGCATGTGTTGTCAAATTTTCAAGTTCTGGCGCCTTATTTTTCGATATTACAATTTATAAAGGATTTATACGACAGGCTTTGTTTTTAGGGTTTATATCATTTTCTCGATAACACTTTAGAGGAAGCTTTCGCTAGCCGCAAACAGCACCCCGTGTTCCTATCGTTCATGGGCGTGAAATAAATACCTTGCAGTGACATATCATGGAGGGAAGGGGTACTGCAAAATTTGGGATTCTTAAATGTTCGTTACCGGAGTTCACGTTTTGTCAAGTAACTTTAGTAGACGGGAGGTTCACGCATTTCTGTCGCTAATGTTTGGCGGGCTGTGTCTAGTTTAAATTATCTAACTTTTTTATATTCATGTTTTTAATTTTACAAAAGGAAAAAAAAAATATAATAAACCACGGTGTTACGCACTGACTTCTATTGTGAGAAATTAAACTCTTGTTTTATGTTATGGCTCGTTCAAACAGTGCTTAACAAAGGACGATACCATAGAGAAATACAATAACAAAAATACGACACCGAAAACAGTACCAATTACAATTAATAACATTTAATTTAGTAATAAAACAATTATAAAACAAAAGAAATATAATTACAAATGATCAACTCATAGAGTATGGTAGATCTTGTACCGGTACACAGTTAGTACAATGTGCCAATTAATAATGCACAATGACGAAATGCGAATAAACACATATATAAGAACACAAAGAATGATACACGTCTCGTAAGTTACAAATATCTATCTGAATCTCCGTCTCTCTATGTGCCTGTCAATCCCTTATATTTGTTGGTCTACCGACGCGTCTAGAAACGCCTTTACTTTTCTAATTCAATCGAGAACGTTCGACAAGATACCAGTAAACAAGATACATCAAACGACTAGGCCACGCCCACAACAAACGCTACCGTCTGCTAGGGATCTAATGTGGGGTGAAACAAAGTTCAAGCACAGGAAAAGTGTGCTACATAAAATCGGACGCAAAGTAGATGGTCCACTTTCAATGCACGGTGTCGGAAAAACCGAACAGTGGCAGAAGGTCTCCAAAATTCACTCTGTACATTATGTAAATATATAGATTAGTTCAAATGCAAAACATGTAAATATTTTATTTCAAAAAAATAACCCCCCAAAAATAATTGTAAAATGGGTTAATTCATTACTCTGCAATGTTTAATTTTTATTTTTTAATAAACAAAACTTGAACTTTTAATAAGTTTATCAGTTTAATATATTTTTGAAGAAGAATCTACAAAGAATTTAGTTTTGCAAAACCTAGATTTAATCATTTTAAAGCTAAATAAAATAAAGTTTAAAAAAACATGAAACATTCAACTCACTTGCTTTTGGATAAGGTACTGGCTTGGCAAAGCGCAGCTGTCCTACGGGAGGCATGGCGTAACGGATACCACAAATGACCAAAGAGACTTGCCGTTTACAGCCTTGACCTTAAGTCCTCTCACCTTCCCCATTTTTGTATCAACAATATCATTGTCTGGGCCCTGTGTCACGGCCTCGTCAGTTGTATCAACATTATCAGAGTTTGGTTTCTTCGTCACTACTCCATCAGTTGTATCAACATTATCAGTGTTTGGTTTCTTCGTCACTACTCCATCAGTTGTATCAACATTATCAGTGTTTGGTTTCTTCGTCACTACTCCATCAGTTGTATCAATATTATCAGTGTTTGGTTTCTTCGTCACTACTCCATCAGTTGTATCAACATTATCAGAGTTTGGTTTCTTCGTCACTACTCCATCAGTTGTATCAACATTATCAGTGTTTGGTTTCTTCGTCACTACTCCATCAGTTGTATCAACATTATCAGTGTTTGGTTTCTTCGTCACTACTCCATCAGTTGTATCAACATTATCAGAGTTTGGTTTCTTCGTCACTACTCCATCAGTTGTATCAACATTATCAGAGTTTGGTTTCTTCGTCACTACTCCATCAGTTGTATCAACATTATCAGAGTTTGGTTTCTTCGTCACTACTCCATCAGTTGTATCAACATTATCAGAGTTTGGTTTCTTCGTCACTACTCCATCAGTTGTATCAACATTATCAGAGTTTGGTTTCTTCGTCACTACTCCATCAGTTGTATCAACATTATCAGAGTTTGGTTTCTTCGTCACTACTCCATCAGTTGTATCAACATTATCAGAGTTTGGTTTCTTCGTCACTACTCCATCAGTTGTATCAACATTATCAGAGTTTGGTTTCTTCGTCACTACTCCATCAGTTGTATCAACATTATCAGAGTTTGGTTTCTTCGTCACTACTCCATCAGTTGTATCAACATTATCAGTGTTTGGTTTCTTCGTCACTACTCCATCAGTTGTATCAACATTATCAGTGTTTGGTTTCTTCGTCACTACTCCATCAGTTGTATCAACATTATCAGAGTTTGGTTTCTTCGTCACTACTCCATCAGTTGTATCAACATTATCAGAGTTTGGTTTCTTCGTCACTACTCCATCAGTTGTATCAACATTATCAGAGTTTGGTTTCTTCGTCACTACTCCATCAGTTGTATCAACATTATCAGAGTTTGGTTTCTTCGTCACTACTCCAGCTAACAAAATAAATGCTATGAAAAGTATCGAGGTCCTCATCTTCTATGAAAAGAAGAAGATAAAGAAATAATTTTTAAAATGCCCTTATTGCATTGGAAATAATTTATTATTTAATTCAAATTTAGAAATATGATTTTATAATATATTTGATTGAAAAAAAAAAAAAACTTTTTTATAACAACGACGAATAAACAGGCAATATGCAGGCGAAATGTTAACACGCGTTTGTGTTCGTAAAAAAACAAGCTCTTAAATCGTTGTAAGAAAACTTAGTCAAAAAAGCTTTTTTCAAGTTACTGTTTAAATTTGCTCATATTAAATTACAGATTTATAATATCTCTTGTAAGCATGTAGATTATTTCCTTTTAATTTAAAATGTATCGATATGTTAAAAGGGATAAAAAATTCTATTTTTTTTGTCCAAGTTTGGTCTTGATTCAACGATTTACGAAAAAGATTTTATTATAACCTAAGTCTTGGTGCACGCCTACAGCTATCATGAGAAAAAAACATTTTAGAATTTCCTTCACAAATTTTGAACTTAAAATTGATTAAGAACATGTGTAAAAGATATTCAACCAAAGACTGTTCTACCTAAAAAATCTGTACGATTTCGGCGTATATAAGCAAATCATTAACTTATTCTACATTGCATCAGTCGGAAGTCTACTTAATTTCAGTATACCTGCTGGTGTGGGAATTCAGCGTATGATATGAAACACCGTATAAACTGACTAATCAAGAAAGCTAGGAACATAACACAGACTAAACATCCTTCACTTGAAGAACTATTTGAAGAACGATGTTTTTGTAAAACTTAACACATTTTGGATGATACATCCCACCCTCTTCATCCCAAATACTTAGGATCGGGCCGTTCGGGTCGAATTCTCTTCATCAGGGCGAGGACTGAAAGATATAAACATTCTTTTGTTCCCTAATCTGTACGAAATTACCGGCGTGCTCCCTCTGAAGTCACACACCTTCATGAGAACTAATAAGTCCCCGATTTGGCTAAGAGAACTCACTGATTGGCTGTTTGAGATAATTTATTCTAAATGTCTTGTCTTCAAATTGTTTTATTTATGTGCTGAAAATGCATAATTCAAACAAAAAACATTTCCATTTATTTGGATCAATAAAAGAATCTTATCTTATCTTATCTTATAAAAATCATAGACACTAATACGAACATAAGAAATATACAAATGACATCTTGAACACTACCGATTCAATATCTGATGTCAGTTTTTTTAAAAATATTCATACAAACTTAATGTGTTTGGAATTTCAGAAGTTTTTACTGAATCTATAATATACAAATAATTTAATTTATCATTGTTCCGTGTGTAATAAAAGACGCTTCTGAGACATTGCTATCCTCATAACATGCACCCACCCACTGATGGAAGAAGTTTTCCTAAATGCTGATTTGGGACTAAATCAAACGTACATATCTTACATAATGTAGCTGGTATTACAAGAATTAATAAAAGAACACTCATAACTGTTAACCCTAGGTACCACAGAGCACTTTCCAGAACTATGTGATGATACTAATGTACTTTTCTTTTTCTTTTTTTTTTTAAGGTACGTTGACATGGAATGATGATTTATTTAAACCTAGATACAGCCCGCCAAATATTGGCGTGAATTCCCCATCTACTAAAGTTACTTGACAAACATGAACTCGGGCAGCGCACATTAAAGAATCCCAATTTTTTGCTACACCCCTTCCCCCACCCCACCCCCACCCTCCAATGGAACGTCACTGCACACTTTTTTTTTTTCACGCTAATGAACTTCATTAAATATTCTGATGACCCGACCACTTTTAAAACTAATATTTTTACACCATCCTAAAATTGAGACGATTTCATTTTCCGAAAAGAAAACATTACGCACCAAACACAGTTGCGTTTTTTTTTTTAAATATATCATTTAGCGTAGTTATCGGGAAACTATGTTTTGCGCGCTATTGAACTTATTATTGAACCACACTTTCTTTCAAACATATAGTATACTCTCAATATCAAATTCGCTCATTAGGAAGCAGTCCATTAGGTCACAGTCCATTACGAAGCAGTCCACTAGGTCACAGTCCATTAGGAAGCAGTCCATTAGGTCACAGTCCATTAGAATGCACTCCATTAGGAAGCAGTCAATTAGGTCACAGTCATGGGCACCCGCAGAAAATTCTCTAGGGGGAGGGGGGCAAAAAAATCGATTAACTTTCCAGGGGGGGGGGGGCAAAAGCCGGGGGGGGCAAAAGGTTTTTAGTAAGGTTTTAATGTAGTTTTAATTTACTGTAGCGTAATTGTATGGTGAACGAACGGACAGGACATCAGCTTAGTTACTTTCTCTTTATTTTCTCTTTACTTTAATACATTTTTTGTCTATTTTTGTCTAAAAATTTTTTATCCAATCAATCCAGGGGGGGGGGGCCAAGTGCCCCCCTTGNCCCTTGCCCCCCCCTGCGGGTGCCCATGGTCACAGTCCATTAGGAAGCAGTCCACGAGTCACACCAGAAGCGTAAAATATATAAGAGATTCGAGCACTAAACAAAAGCGTTCAGAAAAACTTCATATAATAGATGATGGAAAGCGCACCGTTCTGAACAAACTTCCATCGAAACAATTTGTGTTCTCTTTTCACTAGATTTTATGATTTTTTAAACTACAGTTTAAGGGGTCAGGGGATCATGACCAAACTTCCCCAAAAAATCTGTAGGTCAGGATGAATGACCTTTAATTTGGTTGCGATTCCATTGATGGTTCACTCGTGTTCGATGGACCTCTTTATAACCATAGTCACACTGAGTCTTATATATTTAGATGTCATGTCGGATATTCCTGAAGACAAAAATAAAACCAGATGATGCGCAACATGATCACGTGGTGGGGGGGGGGGGGTATAAATAGCAAAGTTCAATGTTAAAAAAAAGCATTCAATTCCAAAAAATTTGACCAAGTTTGTAAAAGGTGATGGCTTTGTGATATACTTCTTTATAAGTTCGAGGTTTTTAAATGAATANAGGTCAGGATGAATGACCTTTAATTTGGTTGCGATTCCATTGATGGTTCACTCGTGTTCGATGGACCTCTTTATAACCATAGTCACACTGAGTCTTATATATTTAGATGTCATGTCGGATATTCCTGAAGACAAAAATAAAACCAGATGATGCGCAACATGATCACGTGGTGGGGGGGGGGGGTATAAATAGCAAAGTTCAATGTTAAAAAAGAGCATTCAATTTCAGAAAATTTGACCAAGTTTGTAAAATGTGATGGCTTTGTGATATACTTCTTTATAAGTTCGACGTTTTTAAATGAATAATGCGTAATGATTATAACAATGCAAAGCTTTTGTTTCACAGACTGTTTTGTCTGCAAAATAATGGTGTGTGTGTGTGTCTGTGTGTGTTTGTGTGTATCTGTGTGTATGTGTGTGTGTGTGCGCGCGCGCGCACATTTTGTCAAATTGAAATCGTACGCGTTGTGAGACAGCTAAATAAACCAACATAAAACTTAACATATATTCTTATAGCTTAGCTAAATCTCATTGTTGTTTTATTATTCCACCCACAATTTAAAGACGTTTTCATTTAAATTTGTTGAATATATATACATACATCTTATAAACCCACATACCTTTAAGAGCTTTACCCTCAGCTGGTCCTCTACCCCCCAAAAATGTTTGTTTTGTTCAACGTTAAACACATATTTTAACAACTTGTAAGAAAGTGAAATCTAGTGAAACATTTAATTAAAAACCACAATACCTCGATGCTGGACATACAGGACACGGCCTTCAAAATGTGGTTGCTTTGTAAAATGTCTCTTCTCAAAATGCCTCGAGTGGTATGATCATGAGATGCCTGACGCAGCGACAGAAAATATGTTTTTTCCGTATTTATATATCCTAGCACAATGTGCACATGTCATATCTGATATTCCCAAATAAAGCATATTCCCAAATAAAGCATGTTCCCAAATAAAGCATATTCCCAAATAAAGCATATTCCCAAATAAAGCATATTCCCAAATAAAGCATGATCCCAAAAATCTAGACGCTATGCAACAATGATCACGAGGTCTAATAAGAAATAGCAGTTGCGTCAATGTAACATAAGTGTATTTAATTTGAGAGCATGAACAACGAAGTATGTAAAAACTTTATGATACACTTCTTTATATAGGAGCCAGAATGATCAATAAATTGATCCCGGACCCCTAACATATAGGAGAAGAATATGTTGAAAGTTCCATACGAGAGGCAATAATGATTAAATTGAAAGTTTTCCTGTTTCGTGGACTGCTTGATGTATGCCTGGGATGTTACAGTCATTAAGCTGTAATAGAAATTAAGGAACCTGTAACCAAAACATGTCAATCAAGTAAATAATTAAAATTATAACTTTCATTGTTTATAATAACTTTGTCGATAGTTCGTACCCCGATGACATCCGTTGCCCAATGGGCTCCGCTCTCCGATGGGATCCTGTTGCCCAATGGGCTCCCGTTCTGCGATGGGATTCCGTTTATAAATGACATCTCATTTCATTGCGTTCCCATTTCCGATGGTGGGATCCCATTCCCAGTGACATCTATTTTCATGTTAGGATCTATTCTCTGTTTTGATACTGTTAACAGTTTGGATCACGTTTTCTCATTTAGATCCGCCCCCCCCCCCTCGTTAGGATCCTGTTCCCCGGTGGGATTATGAAGGTTATGTTTATCAACTTAGGCCAAGATCCATCAGAACACATAGCAGTGCAGACCTTAATCTAGGCCTTAAAATTCCTTGATCCATACAGCTTAAGTCATAATAAGGGGATACTCAATTTCGAACTTTCTATGAACTTCCAAAGTTACGATTTTAGATCGCACCATATATCCCCCGTGGAACAACATATAACTTTCTGGAACATTCTAGATTAAATTTAATAAACTCATCGAAACGCGTCAAAACTTAGCATGTAATAATTTTTCAAGTACGAAAAATTCTAAAACTAAATTACATAACTATTACCTCTTTTCCTTTAAGTTAAATGAGGGTCTCCATCGGCTGCCCATTCGATGAGGCACTGCTTCGTTATGCCTGAGATGGGGTCCATACAAACATAATGGATGAATAATGGACTCAGAATTTAAAAGTTGTCCCACTAAAATCGGTTTAAAAAATGCCAAAGAGCTAGGGTTTTTTTATTTTATCAAACTTTTTGAAAAATTCTAAACTGGCCGTGAATGGATTGGATATTATTAGTTTGAACTCAACTGATTGATCAATACGGAATATGGAGGGTATTGCTACCAACCTAGGCCTACATCCATTAATTTACATAGAACTAATAGTGTTGTCTACGCCTATTGTTCCATATCATATCATATATATATATATATATATATATATATATATATATATATATATATATATATATATATATATATATATGT